>VWZZ01003496.1:0-156820 GCA_013399095.1 Psophia crepitans | reverse complement strand
CTCCCCGAGGCAGGGCGGGCGGGTCGGCTGGGTCCGGCCCGCGGGGACGCGGCGGGAGGAGCCGGCCCGGGGCCGCACGGGAGGCGCTTCCCCGGGGCGCTGTAGCTGTAGGGAGGCCGGTGGCCGTGAGACAGGGCGGGAGCCGAGCCCTTGACAAGGCAGTTGGCGTTACGTGCAGGATCGGTGATGGCAAAGTGAGTGTGGGGGTGAGTTCGGCTGTTTATGAATGCTTGCGTGAAAACACAGATTAATTAATAGTTAATTTGTGGTGTTGATTTTAATAATTTGAGTATCTTGAATTATTTGCAGTATTTTGCCAGATGCCTGCAGTAGGCAGTTCTCAGTGAACACAATAATTATTAGTAAATAATTCAGCGTTTTTTCTGTACTTTGCTGTTGGGTGAGGAGACAGTTTTAAACTCTTTTCTGATGAACAAGAAAAGAAATGGCACTTACCCCAGCAGCACACATTTTTGCGTGTGTCCTTCTTTAAAAATAGTATGAAGATGTGAAAGCCTTGTTTTACCTTCTTCACTGCAGCGAGATGTAGGTGATGTCTCACTTCTATCGTTAAATATAGTTTAAACGCCAGAATTTCTCTGAAATAAAGGTATATAAGAGGATCAGAGAGTTCTAAAAACAGCTTCTAAAAATCCCCAGTCATCCAGTGAATTGTACCCATCCTACCTGTTAACGCCTATATTCAGTGGGATTCTTTGAACTGGACTCGGAATGAACAGTTGCATGGCCATTAACCACGCTGAAGTACTACAGAACAGATGTCACTCCTCTCCTAGGTGGTATTTCCATATGGTACCTCAGTCGCCTGACTATGACCACGTGCCCACTGTATTTTACTACACTGGGTGCTGAAGTCTATGAATTTAGTGAAGTTGTGGCTTCGTTGTTTATGTCCCATACGCAGGCAGCAGAGGTACCTCGGTATGTACAAACACATTTCCCACAGCTGAGAGTTTGCGTCCCGGCTGCAGTGCAGCACAACGCCAAGTAATGCCTCCCAGTCACTTATTTATCATAATTTCTGAACATTTAGTAATAAAATGTGAAATAAAACATATATATAAACAACAAAAGGACAAGAATAAAAGCAGCGTGCAGCTGTGCGTATTTGGTTTACCTCACGGTGATGCATACAGATTGGGACCGGCTGTCAGTCCTTTCCATACCTATTTCACTGAGCCGTCATTACAGTGGATTTCTAAAATAGCCAAGTCCATTAAAGGCACATCCTAATAGAGGACTGTATTTCACACCTCAGAAGAGGCAATCGATGAAGGAATTTCTGTGTATTGTTTGGGCACTGTCACGTTCTTGTCCTCCTGGCTTCACATTAAAAGAAAGATGATTACTTGAAAAAAATATTACTGAAAGAGGTTTGAATATTACTGGGAGATGAAATGACCTACATGATGGTTTGTCCTGTGCAAGAGCGATCAGCTGCGATAGCATCAGCCATTGCAGCAAGGAAAGCCCCCAGCATGTCTGGGGGGGACGACCCGTCCTGCTCTTCCAAGTGGTGTCTAAGCATAAACTAGAATGGATCCAGCAGTTCAGCCTGAACGATGTTTGAAATACACAGCCACAAGGCAAATTTAGTGCAAACTGTTATTTCATTTAAAAAAAAAAAAAAGGTGGAGGAGTAGATGGCTTATTTAACTGATACTGGAGCGAACTGGTACCCTTGGAAAGGGCAAACCCCCTTTACAAGCCGAAGTAGTTACATCATGAGAATGGAGAGTCAAAGGCAGGGTAAGATTAACCCTGTCCATGCAGCAAAGGCACTACTTCACTAAGAACAAGAATATTTCTGCGCATCGGGGGTATTGCTGCTACCCTTGATTCAGATCAAGGTCTAAGCCCTGAAATTGTTTGTTACTCTAAGCACATGAAGAGGCCCCACAGGAACTATTCACATGTGAAAAGAGCTAGGACCTGAGCCAAAGTTTTGCATACTGTGAAGGTCAAGCTTGCTTCCTTTCTAAAACTCACACTTAACAGAAAAACTCTCGGAAAGATGGTTTCCATGGAGCACCTGCAGCTGATTCTTGGGGATGCTGTCTGCGCTGTGCCTGATCCAGAGCAAGTTACGCACTAGCAGGTCCCTGCAACGGTGATGCAGGTTGGTTGCAGGCAGGCTGCTGCCTTGCAGCACGGGGGCTGTCCCTGCCTTGCCCTGATTGCAGTTACTGAGGTTTCTCTTCCCACAGACGCTGAGTTTTTTATAAACTTCTCAAAATGGAAGGAGAAAAATCTCATGGCTGTTATACAACTACTGGCTTTATAGCTGTTGCGGAATAACCTGTTAATAAAAATGCACTGCCCGTAGGACGAATTCTCGGCATTTTTGCAAAGGTCACACAAAATATATTGCTTGAGTAGCCTGGCTTTGGTCACCCAGATAAGTCATGGAGAGGTCGCTGTAGATGACAGTCTCCAAGAAAGGTTGTAATTCACTTTTATGTCTCTGTGCAAGAAACCCAGAGACACACGCCTTCCCTTCACTCCTGGAACGGGGTACAGTGGGGGCTGGTGCAGGGAACTCAGGGGAGCTCCTGTGAGCAGACTGAGAGAGAAGGTTGCAGGTCCCTCTCTGCTGGAGGCCTCCCACAGTTCTGCTTTGTTTCTTTTTTCCTGTCAGAGCAACAGAAGAACTCAGAAAACAAGTTGCAACTACACTGTGCCACATCTTTTACTAGGATTGTGCCTCAATCCCAAATAAGACTCGTATTCTCCATGTACTTACAGAAACAATAGTTTCTTTCTCTTCTTTTTCCCTCATCCCCATTTACGGGGAATGTAAACCAAATGCCACTTGGGATCTTTGAGCGCTAGCACTGTTTTTACTGCTGCTTCTCAATAATGGAAATTCCCAAGTTTTGCCTTTTCTAGGAACAACGTTTATCTACGTTGCACTGTGCTCCATAAATGCCACTTGATACCGTGCCTGGACTTCATAATGAATGCACAGAGCGTCTCTCACAGTCTCACATCTGCAGTGGTCTATAATTTACAATGGCTGATCAGTTTTTCTACATTATTTGTAGAAATATATATATTTTTTGCCAAGAAACTGGCATAACTTCATGTCAAATCACTTTAGGTCAAATACAGCAATAATGAGAAATGGCAGACATGTAAAAACCCTACAGCCACAAATTGCCACATGACTATGTGGTACCTATTCCTTTCATTGCAAGACCGGAGACATCATACATCTATTGATAGGAATATGTGGGAAGCTGAGACTGCGTTATTTTTGAAAGGGTTATGATTTCTAAATACATACCTTTTTGAGGGAGAGCCAGGCTCCAGTGGTGTTTATCGTCTTGCAGGGCTGTTGCCAGAACAAGGACAATATGGAGCTGTGGAAGTCTGGTACCTAGCAGCGGGAGGTAGAACATACTAATTTTATTATCATCTCGGCTGTCAGGTGACAATGCTTTGTAAATGTCATGAATTATGTATAAAATATGTTCATTTTTATAGTGCACATTTTGAGAGTTCACGCACACGTACTGAAAGGGCATGGCTTTGGCACGGGAGCCTGAGACAAGACGTTAGGAAGACTCAGAATGGAACTTGGTGCACCTGTAGGAGTTAGTGGACTCAGTTCCCTGCTTGGTTACATGAGTCAGGAGCTATGACACTGATGACGATACAGGTGATATCTTAAGATGACTTACATAAGATAAAAATCGGACTGAGTCTTTAACCTAGGAATTAATGAAATACCTTTTGTATAATAAGTATTTGTCACCTGTCCTTGAGAACAGGACATTACATAATAAAAATCAGCAGAAATGGTTCATTTAAATTAATTTTGTAAACTTAAGTGTTACACTGTGCTGTTCTCTGCATCTTTAAGAGTGTTTGGGGATTTATGTCTTGCAAAATGGAAACAAACTAAGAAAGCTGAAATATATTGTGTCTTTTGCTGTACTTTACAGCACAGCTTGTGTTTAAGAAGCAGTCTAGACATGCAAAAATGCTAGAATAAACAATATTTTTTTCATTATTTTAAATTAGCTTGTACTGGAAAGCTATAAATTTCAGAGTGATGCACACGAACAGGATTGCATATCTATTCAGATATTCAAAACAAAAGATACTAAGCGGCTATTCTGTTACCTGCCATTGCAAATATAAATTTCCTTCCGAGTTAATGCAATTACAAGTGATTTCCTATAAAAGAAAAAACCCAAAACATTTCCATAAACCTTCAGGGTATTTTACAGGATATTTTACTTAGCATTATGAAAAGTCATATCCTATTTTTTCCCCCTTCCTTAGTTTAGTGGCTTGTTTAACCCACTTTAGCATACAAACATTATTAAATACTATTTAATATTCATTACAGGGCTTCAAATATTGGTTGGTTCTAAGTAAATATTTTTTCTTTATTCTCCTTTCAGCTGAATTGTGTGTGCAATTAAAGAACAATCAGCTGGAGTCATGATTGAGATTCTGAATTTATGACCATGAGTGAAGAAATGAGCTGTTTATTCTGGAGAACGATGATGGAAGTGGTCACGCCAAGGTAAGTGATTTTTCTCCCTGTGGCTGTGAAGGGAAATAATAAAGCAGGTAGATACCAACCCCAGCAACTATTCCTCTGGCTTATGGACAGAGAAACAATTCTACGACACAAGAACTATACATCAAGAGACACGGTTTTAAGGATGCTACTGAGAGAAACTTTGCACATAAGCTGAAAATTTCAGTTGAACTTTTGAGAAAGTATTGTTGATTCAGCTCTGTTATCCTGTCAGTTATAAAATTACCCTTAGGTGGTAACGTAGATGTTGAAGAGAAGCCCCACTGTCATCACAGGAGTTTTGTAAGACTGTAAATGATTATTTTTCAAGAGTGTTTCCCAGAGAAGACTGGCCACTCCTGTCTGACAAGAAAGAGGGTTAGTGCAGTTCCTCCCTTGGCCCCGCCTGGCGCTGGGGATGCCTTTGTGCTGCACCTCTGCCGGGAGACCAGGAGTGCAGTAAATCAGGTGCTCATCTGGATCCCAGCAGTCCTATCTTTCTTTTCCACCAGGGTGCTCTCTTCAGTCTGGCTTTTGGCGAGTCACTTAATTTCTGTGCCTGACACATCTTTATTAAATATGAAAAGTAAAAGTTCAAGATAAGCAGTATCTTAAATATTTCTTAAATTATGTTTTAATAAAAAAGATATACATATATTGTTTGATATATTGTTTGATACAGCTCAAATTTGTCATGTTCCAAAATGTAATTGATTTCATGAGTATTTTACATGCCTAGATTTATTTGTATTGCCTTGCTGTGAGAGCAAAGACCGGTTAAAATAAAGTGCTTTTAAATCTTTTCTAGATTTCTAGATTTCTTAAGCTATTAAGTATATTGTATTTTGCAAAAGGCAAAAACATTGCTCTTTAGTAATATGATTTTTTTAGGCATCCTTTTTGGCATCACATTAATACAAATGGTATTGGTGGCCATATAATACTGAAGAGAGCTCCTTTAAAAAAATTAGATTTCTAAAGTTTCCTTGAAGTGTGTAAATTCAGGAGACTCAGGACCTCGTCTAAATCAAATTGGATCTGCATTAAGCTCAGAGTGCATTGGCCTGTGTCATTGTTGGTTTGGGGGTTTATTTTGCTGACTGCAATTAGCGTGTATGGAGTACCAAGTATTACGAGAGCGAACACATCGGGGAGGGAGTGGTAGAACATGCCTACATCACTGCAGCGTATCCGCAAACTTCACACTACCACATTTATAGCTGAGTTTTTGCAGGAGTATTTCCTTCTACCCAACAGACTGTGATGGTGCTGGAACCTTCCCAAGAACCAACAGAGACCAACGGGTTTTTAAGTGCTGCAAAAGGAACTGCTGTAACATTTCCATAGGTTGGACTCACTAGTTCTATTTTATAGTAAGGGTCAAAGTGGGAAACAAAGCACGCAGCACTTTTTGGAGTCATAAACTATAGCAGCTGTATTGTTTTTCAAAAGAGACATTCTGTATTGGGTGACTAAGTTCCCAGTAGATTGAGCAAGGCATGTTCAGACCATACATAAGCAAAGTGATTATTTGGCAATCATTATCACAAAAGAAGTCCGGTAACACCAGCAATATAAGATCAGTATAACAGAATCAGCCTACTTTCAAATTAATATCCAGGGGAATTAAAAAAAGGAGACTCTTCCAATAAGCAGATGTGCTTAGAATCTTTGAGTGGTTAGGAAAAGTCTGTTAATGAGATAGTGATTTGGTGAAGCCTCACTGAAAAAAAAAAAGATTCCTGAAGTTCTGATTTCTCTAAGTAGAAGAGGTGTGCAAACCCGGTTACTCTGCTTTCTGACACATGCTTTGCAGGGAATGATGTTCCCTGGCTTCTCATGCTCTGTAATCTGAGTATCAAAAAAGTTCAATATCAGTTTTTATACTGGGACCTGGGAAAGAAAGAGAGGAACTTGTGTCCATAGTCTCAAAATCCTTTGAACTTAACTTTGAAGCATTTACTCCCTCGTGTGCTAGAGAATGCAGGAATTGCTTTGCAAAACAGTTTCCAAGAAGAACACTAACCTGGACCCAATCGATAACTTTATTCATTCAGTATAAGTAATTATGAAGTAGGACTTTCCAAATAAACAGCTGCTGCAGGGTCAAAATAATAACAACAACGGAGATGGGTAGGAATGCCCCTAGCTGTGCAATGCTACCAAGGGCTTAGTAATTCCCATTCCAGAGACTGCTGTATTTCAGGGGTGAGCGAAGCTGTTCATTTTAAAAATACCTGGGATTGTTTTGGAAGAAAGAGCTATGCAGAGATGCGTGCCAGTGGGATATGGATTCCTTTCCTTCAATTTAGATAACAAAATATTTATTATTAAGTTTTTCACAGGATTATGTAACATACTAGATTTCCCTTTCACAACAGGAACATGAAGTGGTTTATTGACAAGAAAACTAAGGACTCAGTATCGACTAACGTGTCAGTCTGACCTGGCTTCTGAGTTGACAGCATAGGACTTTATGAGTTCTCTCGTTTCAATTTTGACTATTAGGTGTGGACTCTACATTTTTGCCAATCAAAATCTGGAATTGCATGTAGGTGTTTCTTTCATCAAAACTACATCTATTGTTAGTGCTTCACCGAACTACCCATAAACCTTACACCACGAGATACCTGCACGCAGAAAATATCAATCCAAACTCTGAGTCATTACTGAATTATAGCAAATCACTATTTGCTGTAATTCAATAACTGCCTCCCATTTCTAGGATATTTTTATGCTTAATGAACAAATGCATTCTTCCTCTTTTTTTTTAATACAGAGAAAACCAGGATATCATTTGCTGTGGATAGATGTTCTGAGCCCTCTTTGTGGCAAACTGGATGTAGGCCCTTCTGTATAAAGAAGTGGCTGATGACATTTCCAAACCTGGTCATGAATATGACATACAATTATCGCAAGGAAAAATGCCAGCATTTCTTTTTGGCAAAGGTTATCTATGTGTGGAACAAATAGAATATTTGCAGTTAACAGAACTCCTACTTTTAAAATACTTGTGAAAATTGAACACGTGCTTGTAAAAATTTCTTGACACAGTGTCAGGATACCAGCAACTGATGGTTAACGGTTAGCAAGCACTTGGACTGGAGAGAAGACTCTAAAATGTTAATGTTCGTGAGACTATTCATGTTCCGGTGTTGATACATACAATGAAGTGGTTGTATGTTGATCATCTTGTGACATTCTGTCTTACTGCATCACAAACTGATGCAAAAAGTGATATACAAAGTGATGCAGTACGTACATTTTTGTGTTGGAGTTTCCCAATTATCCCAAGAAGAGTGCTCAGAATTTTTTGAAAATTAAGTGCTTTCAACAATATCAAGCTAGGAACACACTAGTACTATTAATTTTTAACATATAAGCTTTTAATTCTATTGGCTTAACGGGGTTCTCCATTAAATAGAAGGAAGAAAGGCTCCTTGCATCAGAAAATATTTATGTGCTGCAGAACATCAATTTCCCAAAACAGTGTATGCTCTACAGTACTTTATCCCACTGCTTGTAAAACCCATTTAATTTATTGAGAATTCAATTGCCATTATGAAAAACCTTTTTTTAGACGTGAAGAATTTATCTGGTGAGGAATTCGGGGTGATTTTGTATGGCTCACATCTGTAGTTGGCTGCATTTCCCATAGCAGAATCACTAGAGGGAGTCATAGGCAATGTTACTCCTTCACCATCTCCAATAGCTTTGCAACTAAAAAATTAGAAAAGGTTTTGGTTTTTTTTATATTTAGCAGGAAAAATACATGATAATTTTCATCACTGTAATGTAATTTCACTGCCTAGTTACTGATTATTTATGAAACTGTTTTAACCTCACAAGTCACCTATCGCAAATCATGATCTTGCTTCACCACCACAACAAACCAGCGAGATAGGCATCCCACAGAAGGCTTTACATTAACATCTTTCTCAATTAGTGTTAAAAAGCACAGACACAATGCTGATAATATACTCACAGGGATTTTAGAGCAAACAGCAAAAAAAAATAAGATGTAAGTAAAAATCAGTTAAAAATATATCGATCACTCGGTTTTAGTAAGACTTATGCACCTTTGTCTAGTTCAGCTTAGGCTAGGCCTCCTTTGCATCGAGGTTTTAAAATGTAGATTTCAGTGCAATAGAAGAGAAATAGTTTTAGTCAGGTTTTATATAGCACTATTGTTGTTGCCAAAGGAAGAAAATGCTTCTTGGGGTAAAACAAATGGAATATTTGCTGTCCTAGATCATTTCCATGTTGAAACCAAGTTGTTAGCTCCCATAATTTCTCAAAGCTGAATAATTTGAGAAGAAAACCAAAACAGATTAAAAATTGTCCTTATCCTAGTGATCTTATCACTCCTAGTGATCTTGAAATACAAAGAAATAATATGCAGAACTCTGCAGTGACAGTTTGCAGATAATGCATTTGATTTACAGTAAAAGAACTGACAAAAAAATATTGTTTGTTTCTCTTAACATATGGTTATTTTTTTTTATAACTAGTAGCTACCAGTACAGCCTGAAGGTCTTAAATTTCCATTTCTCCACTGAAATTAGTGTATACCTCACTTCAGAGTGTCATAATAAATGTAATTTGAAGAAAGAAACAACTTTGTACTTATGGTACTTAATAGTGAAGCACAGCTTGCTTTCAAAAGATGGCTACTTATGCCTATTATTTGAAAAGCACCTGAGACAAAAAATACACAGGTGACATTTTCTTAAGTGGCTTAAATATACAGTTTAAAACCAGGTGTATTTAGCTGTATCACTATGGCATTTATGGCTGTGATTTCTTTATTACAGATATAATCATGGCAATAAAAGTGCTAGCAGTTGATCTGGTGCAAGGAGGATTTATGTGAGTAAGATTTCACCCTCCTGAACTCTTAGAACTATTTTTAAACTGATATTAATCAAGGAATTTTAGATTTTGTCACTTTAACTGTATCAGTATAAATTGCCAAACTTGAGAATGGAAGCACCCTAAATTTCATGAACTCTCTCTGAAAATTAACTACAAAATGAAAACAGGACTACAGAGTGCCAGGGTAAATCATCACTGATGTTCAGAATTTTTTGACAAAGAAATTAGAAATCAAGTGACTGGCAAAAAAATATTAATCCCCTATATGATACAAGTCCCAGAATAATATATGTAATTTTACTTATGTTCATGTATAATATTGGGTATATATTAATGATAGAACACAATTTGATCCAATAACATCTAATATTATATATATAATTTTATATATATACACACTATAATGGATCATAATTTGAGAAAAATAATAATTTAGCTGGCTGAAAAGGCATAAGCAGGGCTGTGTTGCTAGCCAACAGTGGATCTGGGCACACCCTTGAAAAAATGGCCTGTGCTTCACCTCCAGAGTTTACCTCTATGAATAAAATTTTAAAATAATCCATAAATATCTATCGTCATCTGTTGTTATCTTCATCGTCATTATCAGTAACTGCAAATACAGAACTCAACAGGAACACTGTTTGCTCCAGGTAGCTGAGATTTGTATTACTGTAATTATTCAGAGCACCCATATTCAGAGCACCCATATTTAAGTTATTTAACTTTCGCTATCATGAACACATATTTTGGATTTTTTGGCAGGAATAAATTTTGGTATTTGTATTCTTGACTTGAATTCTGTAGAGAAGACAGCTACTAAAAAAAAAAAAAAATCACTGTCCTGGTTTTGATAGTTTTGTTTGCATGCCTTGAATAAATGTAAAGGCAGGATAAGGCAAACTAGGAAAGAGCTGCTCTTTCTTCATGACATTACCACAGAGTGACTTAAATTGCCGTAACTACATAAAGAGGGAACTCAGACTTGCTCACAAGTTATTGAAGCTTAACAAGATAATCCATCATCTGACCTGAGTAGCTGACCAAGTCAGTGCCCTCTGCCCATGGCAAGGGCCCAGTAAACTGCATTAGCTTAAACTCTGCAACGCGCTCCCGTCCTGCATTTGCAGTGGTTTAGACCACACAGGTAGTAGTTGCCATGGATAAGCTGATACTATGCTTTAATGCATTACTGTTGTAGTCACTTGTGTGCCTGAACCCCTGCTTATACCAATATATTTCTGCTCATAAAATTCCCCGCACAGACAAGACCAGCTTTTGCTTTTATCATTATTTCAATCGCTTTAGCGTAGATCCAATTACACAGGTATAAAATGTTTCTACTGGCATACCCTGGCATCAGTACAACGGCAGTTAAACAGATAACTCTAGAATCAGGATAGATGTGTGAATAACAACAGCTGATCAACAGCTATGCTGATAAAATTTAAATGACATCAAGCCTAAATCTTATCCTGTGCTGATAATAGGAGTGTTTGGTATGTGTCAAACTTACTGGACGTGAGAGGAGAGTAAGACCAGCAGGTGATCTTAGTAAAACCTCCAAGTTCTGGGTTATCCTTTAACCCAAGTCAGAGCTATCCACATTTCTAGCTATGCCATGGGCAGTTGTGTCCTGATCCACAAACACACAGGCATGGCACCAATAAGTGCCAGATTGATGACTACCACTGGAGCACACACATTATGGCATCATTCATCTATACTTTAACTACGTATCACCGTATTTTACAATTCCCAATGAGTTTCCCATACTGTTGCAGTATGTAAAACACAGAAATAGACTGTAGGTCTCTTTAGAGAATACAGCTTTCTCCTGACCACAGCCATGGGTCAGCATACAGAAGGGCAAAGGCAAAGTATGCTAGTCTTCCTCCACTTCTGCTTCCATTCATTTGCTTGCAACATGTTGTAAATGAAGAGCAAAGGCTGTGATCTGTGTTAGACCTGAACTAAAAATGTCTCACATTGCTCTGTGGCGGGAAAAAAGCTTAACCTGTAATCTGTACTGCTGTGCAATTCAGGGCATATTCTAGCCATAGTTGAACAAAATGGTTTATCTGAACTGAAAATAAAGTATCCGTTGCTGTTGATATGTCTGCCAAATTTAAAACATGATATAAACTAAAGTCGACAGCATAAGCCACTCAAACAAGGCCTCAGGGATTCCAAAATGTGCCTTAATATTTATTTTTCATATTTGATTGCAGGTTATGCACAGGTAAGTGTAGTGCTACCCTGAGGGTTTTAAGTGTAACGTAGTCAACCATGATAATACCTTCAGTATCTTGGAAGACAGTTCTCACAATGACTAATATGAAATGAAAGCTAAGCTGAGTGTTTTTTCAGAGCAGTGTTAAGTTTCCTCTGGAGTTACTTAGTGGATTTCTGAAATGTTTTCAGTATTTGCCTACTAGTAAGACAAAAACAAGTATTACCGTATTTGTGACACTGTTACATTCCAGCACTCAAAACGTTAACATCAATTTGCTTTTATAACCCTGTAATACACGGGAAATTGCTGTCCTCCTGTCTATCCACTCCTTCCTGCAGTAATTTGGACTGGTATTTACCAGTCATTTCCACAAAAATGAATCACTAACCACTGACACATATACATGTACTAGTGACATACACAAATTAGCCAGAAATTAGCCGCCTTCATCCATTTTAACCTATTGCTTCGCAGTGAAACATGTAAGAGCTAGTCATACCGTGTGCTTACAGATGTGTGCTTTTCTTAGGCTTAATTATTTTCAAATAAAAATGCAATCTCAGAATAAATCTGAAGACGTTTGTACATATTACACAGACAGGTGCAAAACCAGAGTTGTGCCTCAGAAGAAAACAGTCTTCAGATTAGACCCACCAGCTCTAGCAGCTTTATGTTGTTCAACCGATACAAACAGATCTACGCCTGGCTTAAGAGTGAGCAAATTTCAAGCAGCTTTATGTTGTTAGAATAGCACAGGACACCAAAAAGTACTACTGAACTTAATTTTATCTCTGATAAAAGAAATAGAAAGGTCAAGGGTAAAGTTTAGCCTAGGCTTCTTACACAGTCTTTTGCTGGAAGTTATACTTGCAGAATGGGATCCAAAAAAAAAAAAAAAGCATGCCAAGTGAAGAAACACAGAATATAACGCTGTATCTGGAATTTCTGCCCCTCTTTGAGGCTTATTGTCACCATGAGTTTTTCCCATGTTTTGGCATTTATAGCACAGAAACCTCTCTGGAAATACAGTCTGAGAAGCAAGAAGGCATACACAAGAAAGGAGGGATGATGTCCTCTTGCCCTTTTGCTATAAGCAGCTTTGTTGTTAGAGTGTATTCACAGGAGAGCAGGTTCTGTTCTTCCCTGCCTGCTGCTGGGTAGACTCCCTTTTTGTGTGGAGTCTTCTCCATTGTCACTTCAAATGAAAATCTGGCTGTTACCAAAAAAGTTCCTTCTGTCTCATCTAACACCCGTGTTTGTAGGGGAAGTCAAGTTCTACTTGAAATTAGGGGATAATCATAACTCTATAGATTGTGGTTATGATCTCTGCATTGTGGTTGTCTTCTTGGCTGTAAGAAGATGATTTATCACAATTCAGTGTTAAATTTTGGTGGCCCTGTCTTGTGCCAATAGGATCCTTTCCCCTTACCATCATAGCGGCGTCAATGGATTCATTATTAAACATAACAAATACAGACATTAACATATGTTAGTGTTTCAAGACTACTATTGGATTTGATAGTTATGAAAAATCCAAAATTTTACTATTGGTTTTCTTGCTTTCTAAAAGCAGAATGCATACATGCATAAACCAAGAATTAGTGTTGGAAGGTTTCTGTGGATTATAAAGTTATTCATCTCAAGGGACTTCGGTGACATTGTACTAAACTGAAAAAACAGAGCTAAAGTGGTTTGCTCTGTCACCAGGGCCCCTGAAATGTACTTACGAACTTTTTCCTAGTATAGTACTCACATTTTTAATTTATGTTGCATAAGAAGGAAGTTAAAATTTTACTTCCTTCACTTTTTGTTTGCTTCTTTGTCATCTTGGAGACCAATTACCCATGGCATTTTTTTCTATTTTCTTAAAATTCTTTGCAAGAAGATTTTTATATGCTTTATCTGCACTTTGAGCCTGTATTGTTTGTAAACCACCAGAGTGGTTTAAACTGCACCCCTCTGTGAGGTTACTGAAGTGTGTATTCAGAGTTTATGATTTTTTTCTCTTTGAATATTGTTGAGAACTTTCATTCTCATTGTAACTTCTTCTTGGAAAGGGTGGTCGGGCATTGGAACGGGTTGCCCAGGGAGGTGGTGGAGTCACCGTCCCTGTGGATGTTTAAAGAAAGGTTGGAGGTGGTACTTAGGGACATGGTTTAGTGGGTAATAGGTGGTGGGGGGATGGTTGGACTAGATGATCCTTGAGGTCTCTTCCAACCTTAATGATTCTATGATTCTATGATTATCTTGAAGAACCATATAGTATTAGGTACGGTCTTACAGAAAGGAAATGAGCTTGTATTTCTTATTCCACACTTTTTTCAAACCTCAAATTGTTCTGGCTTATCCTTTAATAATCTCCAACTTTAAAAATGCTTTCCTGTCTCAGCCTGTAATTTTCCTACTAATGAGGAAGATGCCATTATCCTAACCCAACTTACTTCACCTTCATCTGGCAGATCACAGACTTATCTACATAGACCAGTGCAGTAGAGTGCAGAGATCCCTGGAGCACTATGGTTTCATCAAAACAATTTGCAGCTGGGCAGATTAGCTTTGCCTTTCAAAGTGGGCTAATACGATTATATTCAGCCACACTAACATGATTATATTGCTTCTAGGCTTTATTCCTGTAGTTCTGCACACTGCTGCCATTATGGCATACAGACCTACCGACTTACTTGGTGACCGCTGCACTGCGTTAGTTTTCTAGGCTGTGAGAAGTCCTTTACTGCGTTCCTGTGTTAAATTTATACTGCCCATGTTTTGTGAAAGTGAGAATGCTCTGTTAGCGTACAAACCTTTTCCTGTTCCCTCCTCCCTACCATCATGGCTGAATCCAGACTTGCACTATCTCCCCTTTATGTTTGATTAAGGTTACTAAAGATGTTCTTTTTGCACTATGAGAATGACAATGAAATCTAGCCTGCCAGAGAGTGGTGCATCCAAATGTTTCCCAGAATAAAAAGGATAATTGCTAGTGAGTTGCAAACCTCAGTTTGAAGTAGTAAATAATGATTCTTATTTCATGTCCTAAGTAGTCAATCCCTATCATATGATGACTGCATGCACCAGTGACAAATTTCTGCAAATAAATCTCATAACAAGGCACCCTTCTACTCTGCACCAACCCCAAAATGCATTACTGCACTGGCTATTTAAACACTGGAAAGTAAAAAGCATTTCACAGCATTAATTTCCTCTCTTTCATGAGAGAGATATAATGCATTAACTGATTTGAAAACCAAGTGAATTTCTCTTATAATGTGGTCACTCACTAGGCAGGTTTTCCATAGGGCACAGGAGCTCAAGTAAACAATCACTTAAACAGAAGGAAGCTCTCTAGCTCCTTCCCATGCTGATGTTTCAAGAAAAAAAACAAACACACCCCAAACCCAACTAGCATTTCATTGAATGATGAAAAGAAAGTGTAAGCACTCTGTTTAGAAAGCTTTAAAGCATAATTGAAATTCAACATGCAGATTTCTGTATTATTACAATGCTGTGTGCACTAGATCATTTGCTGAGCAGCCAGCATTTTAAACAACACATTGCAAGAACTTTGTGCTGGTACAATAACAATGTAGAAAAATTAGGATGACAGCGCAAGTATGCTCATCCCCATAAACATTCCTCAGCTGAAATGGGAACTACAGTGTAGTGCTAGCCTCTGTATTATGAGAACGGAACATTTCTGCTTCCATGTACAGATGGAGCACAGATCACTAGTGTGCTGACAAGCTGAACTCAAAACAAAGAGGTAAGTTACATATGTACTGGCAGGTAAGCTCACTGATCTTTTTAACCCAATGAACATCTGATGTGATGTGAGATTCACTAAATTGTATATTGCAAATCAAGGTCAGCGTGAAGGGTGACTTAGTATTTTGTAACAGTCTCCCTGCTTCGGTGACTGAAAGCAGTCATGAATTCCAGAGTACTTTTTCCTATTTTAATCTGGTAGCAATTTGAAAATGTATTTGTCTGTAGAACTAAGTGTTTCTAAACTCAAATCTGCAAGAAGTGATAGCAAGAATAATTGAAAAAATGGATTTTACAATTGTTTTTATACCACAATGATGATGCTGCTGCTGTGCACAAAGGCCAGTGTCTCTGTGTGGAATTAAGGTACAACGTTCCCTCAGAGGGCCAGGAGGTTAAACTGGCACTGTAACATTCTAGGCAAACCCTGCATTTTGCTGACTACAGTCACAGCAAAGAGTTGCATTGGTATGTGTGTGACTGGAGCCTCCTCTTTGCTTTGGGAGATGGATGATGCTGGCAGAGCAGCCCAAAGCCACGGCACACAGGAGAATCTGGTTCATTGTGCAAAGTGTCAGCTGTGCCAAATCATAACATTAGCGAAATGATCAAACCACTAACCTAAAAATGCATTCCCAATTGTTAAATGTGTGTCTTAAATATACAATACAGAACATTTATTGAGACTGTAAGGTAGTTTTGGTTTTGTTCTCAGAATAAGTCATATTAAAGACAAGTATGTACAGAGGAACAGCGTGTGAAAAAGAGTATTTACACACACGGATGTGTATTTACACTCATTGAGGTTTTTACCATTCATGGCATACTGCAGGATTCACTGTCACTAGTAGGACTCAATGAAATGCCTGTTCTCCGAATCAGTCTCCCATTATCTACTAAACCTTTCTATTTCATCCAGTCTAAAGAACTATTTGTAAGTGGAAAATATAATCTATACATTGAGAAGAGGAATACATTAGCTCTTTAATAAGGACGTGAAAGAAAATGTGATCTTGGATTATAGCTGTATTTGCCTATAACTGTAGATCATTAGCAAGGCAGTCTGAGTGAAAAGAAAAGATTCCCTGGCAACCCTCCCCCTCTTCAAATGCCTGCTCAAGCAGAAAAAAAACAACCGCCCTGCATACATATTCCAATGAGCCACTGTGGGGCAGTAACAACAAAAACATTCCTAAGCAAAACAAGGGTCTTTGAACAGTCCGTTTGCCTTTTTTGAGCAAAGGACACAGAGAAACAGTTCTTCGAAGAAAATCTGAACATTAGGATTTCCATTCTTATATTATAAAATGTTATTAGGCTTTTTGGGAAATATTTTATAGATATGCTCAGCTTCAACTCCTTCCACAGAGATGCTTGCATACAGCTATTTTGAAGCTCCGTTACTTGTTTTTTTTAGCAGTGAATAGCGGTTGCATGTGGGATACACAGGACTGTTTCAGACGCTATCTGGATTTTCTGTGTGTGCATAAACTCTTCTACCTGAGGGCTAAGTAAATAAGTTCTTTTGAAGTGATTATTCTCTGTGCAGGAATTTTTCCTTGTAAAGTATAGAAACCTCTGAAGATTAGACATTTTTGTGCAATCTTTGTTCCTCTCAGGGCAAAAGCTTGAGTGAACAGAAGTTATTACAGAAATTATTCTGTATCTTAAGGGTAAAAGAATATACTTTGTTCAGTTTGGGATGTAACTTGGAACCAGAATTACTCAGCTGCTTTGGATCCAACAATTCGCGTCTATAGGTTCAAAATTAGATTAACAGTTTTGTCTTCCTTTCTTCTATCCCAACCATTCTGGTGTTTTAATAATATCAATGAAATATGAAGAAATTAACTACTGTTTCTTTTTACATAGTACCAAAAGGGAAAAAATGCCTGTTTAAAGATCTCTAACTACAATCTGAATTTTGTGTAAATACAAAACTTCCTGTAACATTCATTCCAAACAGATACTGCTCTTTAGTGCTGCAGAAACTTTAACCAGATGAGTACGCTGAAACATAGAAACTGTAAAAAGTCGAAGTATCATACTTCAATCGAAGTGTTAGAAAAAGAGGATCAAGACACACAGAGCGCTGAATTACAGCCATGGCTCTTCAGTTACTCTTGGAAGATCATTTTCATTTCCATTTTGATCTTAAATCTTACTCATAAGTAATTAACATTTGGGGATGCATGACAGATGGTATGTACCACCTTGTCTTTTTGGGCAGTCTTTTCTTGTCTTGGCTTTTCCAGATATATTCCAGGCCTAATTTTTTTTTTTTTTTTTTGAAAAAAAAAAAAGAGAGATAAATGAACTTACTTTGGCTAGCAGACAGCAATGTGAAAAAGCTGAAAGTTTCTTCTAATATTTAAACATTCTTCCAACTTTACTTTTACATATTTACTTATATTTAAATATGTTTAGAATATTTATTAGATCTGTAGGTCTTCAGATCTAGAATACCCCTCCATTTTTACAAAGATAAGGCTATAAATGTAATGCAGGTACCACCAGGAGCATTATTCCACATACTTCTCTTCAAATATCCCAGATAATGAATCTTACAGCTGATCCTACTGATGTTCCTGGATATGAAAGATGATGCTGTCATTTCATCTGCAAACTGGAGATCCTTTACTGATCTTCCCTGGGTTTACAGCATTTATGATTCTCATATTTAACTTTATCTCCACAGTTTGCTTTGCTTTACTTTTTCATCAAATAGAAACATCATGAAAAATTACCCAAAAAAAAGTATTTGGAAGTTTTATTAATTTAAAGATATCTCAGGGACCAGGCAGCCAGATGAATTTTCAATCGAAAGGCCTGTAAGTGCTCATTACTAAGCCTGCAAGACAGCATTAAGCATCATCTTCAAATTTTAGAGTTTCCCATCAGTTCTGTAAGAGAACCGCGGTGAGATTGTGTTTATTCTCAAAGTGAAAAATGTTCTGAAGAAAGTTAGATCCCCACATTTGCCTCACAGGAAAAAGGAAATAAACAACAAAGAATAGAACAGAATAGAATAGAATAGAATAGAACAGAATAGAATCATTAAGGTTGGAAGAGACCTCAAGGATCATCTAGTCCAACCATCCCCCCACCACCTATTACCCACTAAACCACGTCCCTAAGTACCACATCTAACCTTTCCTTAAACACCCTCAGGGATGGTGACTTGGTAACATTCACCATTACTCACCCTACAGAATCAAGACAGTCATGAGAAGACACTGACCAGCAGCAGAATATACGAGGTTATGTGGAAATAGTAACTGTAGTCACATTTTTAACTGTCCTTTGTGAGACATCTTGGTGGTGCTAGTATTAGAGACAATAAAGCACAAAGCATACCAAAGTTCACATTCCAAGATCAATTTAAAGAGCTGCCAGTTATAAAAAACATCCTTCTGCCCATTTCATACATAAAAATTTGTCCACATAGTGGCACACATAGTTACATTACAAAAGGGAGACTCAAACTGTAAGCGGACACTTGGAGATGAAGAAGTGAATCAGAAGTCCATAAAATGAAAAATAGGAGACAATATTAGTAAAGCCTACAGTAACTTCATTTACAAGTTGCTATTTTTAATAGATCTTTGTCACAGCCCTTTGCTAAACTCTGAGGCAGCCTTTTGTACGACTGGCAATTCTACAACATCCCACAGCCATTGCCAATTGAAAATCATACTTTTGGGCTCAAAGTGTTATGAAATTAAGAGAACACAACTTGGATTATTTTGATTTGAGATCTCAGGGTTCACTTTTTCAAACTTTTGTCTCCAAACATAGATGTACTGACTCAAAAATAAGCCTTGAAACATTCACATAACCAACTGCTTGTGAATTGGGGGTGGGGGGGAGGGGGAAAGAAAGACAATCAAGAAGAATACCTTCCTTAGAAAAACTAAACACATTAAATCTCAATCTCAGTTGAGTTCCTACACCTTGTGCTGCTGGTTCCTGGGCTGCAAGTCTCACTTCATAATTTGAGCGAACCACCACCTTCAATTTCTGCATGCCTTTCCTCTCCTTCCTCACCTGTTTTTTAGTTATCCAGAATGTGCCCTGTTATCTTCCAGATAAAGTGTTTTTCTTTATCAACATCAAAATCCAGCAAGTAAAAGTTTTACAATGCTCAACCAAAATTCTCTATCAGCATCATGCTTACCAGGAACAGGTTACCCTGTTGCCTTCTTTATGCTGTCCTGGACCTGCATGAAATCATAAACAACTTCAACATTTAGAAGTGGAATAGAGTGGGGAACCATTCTCATTTTCAATCATACTGTCCTCTGTTTTTCAAGGAAAATTTGGTTAACTTACTGTCTTAGATCTTCTCTGGATTCCGCTATGGTTCTTTACCACACAGATAGGTACCTTAGTCTCTCAAAGTCCATAATTCACTATCATTTGTTTAGGGTGTACTTTGTTTACTGCCTATTTAGGTCGAACTTCATGCCTAAACCGGTTGGCTGGGGATAGCAGGAGAGGTTAGAGTGTGGATTCCATGTTATTATGAGCTGCAACCTGTCTGTAGTGAGGACTCTGGGTAAATCACCTCAGTGATGATACTTTTTCAATGTCTTTTACAATTGTCCCCTATGTAATGGTATTGGTGCTGGTTTGTGTTTTTAGTAGAAATTAATGAGTTACCCAGAACTAGCTAGGAACATGATTTTAAATAAGACCAGGGGAGTTTTAAAATAACCCAGCTATTTCTAGTATAAATTCAGTGTTTGTGCACAAGTTTTGTACGTTTGACACCAAGCCCACAGGACTGGCTATAAATTGTGGTTGGAGCTGGTGGTGGGGAGGAAGGAGCAAGGATTAGGCTTGCACTCGAATTCTCTTAAACCCTCATTTTAATCCGTTTGATTATCTTCCACTAACTGGCTTGTACCAGAAAACAAGGGAGCCAAATAAGACAGGAAAAGATTGTCAAGCTTCAGAATCTTAGTTGCTAGTAGTTAGTTTTCTATTTTTAATGATCTGTTTCTTCTAAGCACTATGTTTAGAACGAGGGGCAAGTAGTTCAAATGCACATTTTACTGGAAAAATTAAAGGACCACTGTGAAAATTATAAGAAATGCTGGAGAATGTAGTCTTTTCTGAACTGTCTGACACACATTCCAGAAACAAATCTGTGCTGGAAACACTGATTATATATACCAGGTATAAAAGCATAAATGGCAGTTAAAACCTTGTTGAACAATGCAATGATACTGTATTTTTTAACTCGGAAGGTTGTTCATCCAGCCTGCTCATCCAGGATGTTCATCCGGCCCGTTTACCATTTATGAGACATTGTGTTAGCATTGAATTAGCTTATAGATTGTTTTAATATGACTTGAAGCAGTAGGGTGTATAATTGTTTGAATGTTTCTTTCCACTGACTGCACAGCATTACTTCTTTCTGCACCTGAGAAGGCTTTTTCCTCCACCTGAACACTTAACAAGCAAATTTCCAGATATTTGGAAGCAAATGCAAACAATTTAGAACAAATCTCGTTCCTGTGATTAGAGCCTAAAATGAAACTCCACCAAACAGAGACAGTACAGCGAAGTTTTGTAACAACTTCTCTCCTTTTCAGTAGTTCTTGTTATTATTTTCATAGCAAGGCATTGCAGCACAAGATACCCTTCCTTATCCTAATTCCTGTTTTCTGGAGAGAAAAGTCGTTTTAAAGCCTCTGTACAGTAAAGTCTGTACATACACAGGTGTGAAGAATCAATGGGATGAGTAGCTTTTGGTACCATGTTATGAGTTAAATTTCCCACTAATTGCTAAGTGGACTTTACCAATCAAACTCAGGCTTGGGAACCCTGAGACTGCGCCCTGAATTGCCTACATGTATACAAGCTACTAAGTACTTGCATCAATCATTGTCATGTGTGATAAATACGATTATGTGACTTAATTAATGTCTCCATAGCGTTTTCGGATTCACAAGCAGTCAAAAACATTACCACAATGTTTTTTACATCTGCTAAATTTTCTTTATAAGCCAGAAATAAAACACTGAGTAAAGGTGGTCAGATGGGTTGGCAACTAATTGGAAAATCACCAAAGACTACATGGTGAGGAAAGCAATTACTGCAAAGTGTAGAAATGAGAAAATGCAGCCATTAGGGATATCTGGTATTAAACCTTCAAAGGAATGTAAATATTTAATTTTTTTAAATTATTTTTGTATAATGCATTAGCTTGCAATGAATGTGGCATGTAATGCATGTAAAAGTACTCCATGGTTAGCATGGGAGGCAGCAAAATGCCTAACATATTAAAGTGTGTGTGAAAAGTGGGGGATTTTTACTTAGTTGACTGGTGAGAAGACAGTACATTTATGTTATTCTAAATATGAAATACTGTATAATTTTATTTTAATACACTTCTTTAGAAAGTCATGGAATTTACTAAGTCATGAGTTTGAGTCAATTATGTTTAGACTAAACAGAAGTTCCATGAATGGACTACATGAGTGGCTTTACATGACCAAGTAAAGTAATTAGCAATAATGACAACTGCAGATATTTTTTATCTGAAGTTTATGATATGCTAAGGCTTGCAATATTCTTTGGTGAGGCCTAATATGATGATAGCTGTTCTACACACACAGGTAAATAAAGCAGGGTGAAGTAACCTGATCAAGGGCTCTGTGCATGATCCTTACACTTGTGTCACGCTTCCATGTATGACACCACACATGATAAAAGTGTACAAACCAAGTAAATCCTACTATAAATTTAAGAATCTCTCACTATAACCTTCTCATTCCAAAGTTAATAGGAAAAACTGTATCAGATTCAAAAGAACGTGTGGTAAATGTCCCTCATGCCTGAGTTCCATGATCATTGGTAGTATGTGATGGTGAAATGTTTGCAGTAGTGACAGATTTCACAAATGCCACTATAATTGCTACCCTGTGGGCAGGTGATAGACTTTGTAAACTGAAGAAGTCAGGAGGCTGTGCTCTAAAAGTTGGCAGCTGGCAAACCCAAAGTTTTATTTTGTACTATTTGCTAAGTAAGAAATGTGTGTTGTACACAAAGCATTGAATTATCTATTTTAATCCTTTTAGTAATACTCACAATGCTCAAATCATAATGATGCCTCACTTCAGTAAGACATATTTTGTCCTCTGAAGAACTTGCATGCAAAGCAGATGAGGAACAGGATAGGAAACAAGCCCAGAGCGACATGCTTGGGTTACACATGAGAGCAAGAGCAACAACTGCAACCACAACTCAGGTCCCCATGCTCCAGCTAGTACCTCAAATACTATGTCATGTTATTTAGCCAAGACAGTACTGGGAATTTTGCTACTATAAGCACGCTATACAGTTACGAGTGCTTATGAGCACAGGACAGCATTTGGGATCCATCGTGTCTAGTACTTACCACAAAAAAACAGCCTAGGAGAGTTTTTTGCTTTTGCTTTTTCAGAAACCTATCACTGACACAAGGGAATAGATATCAAAAGAGGCTTGAAAATGATTTATTGAAAAATGTAGTCCTTGCCAACTGAACTAGACAGCTGAATGTAGAAGCAGCTACATTTTTATTAGACTAACATAAAATAAGAGGTGTACATAGTTCTGGAGTCCCTCAAAGGTCCCTTCATCAGTTATCATCTTCCATTCTTGTGAAAGGAGCACTGAGATCTCCAAATCATGTGTATCAGCCAAATTTTCTCCTCCCCCCAAACTAATAAAGGTCTCTTTATAGCAAAAATGCTACTCTCTCTCTCTCAGACTGTGAAAAAAATTCTGCTCCAACTCCATTACGGAGAAAGATCTTAAAAGATAAATAGCACTTAGGAGACCTGTTTGTTTTTACCCATTGCTTTTGTGAAGGAGAGGTCGACTGGTATGTAGCTCTGTATGTACAAACTAAACACAATAGTGGGTGACTTGTCACTGCATCAAAAGCTATATTTCTACTCAATTCCTTGTAATGTGATATTTAGTAAATGTAATTATGAAAAAATGTACATGACAGGACAGCAAAGAAGGACTTTTCTAAATAAGCTTCATTTCAAAGGAAAAAGAGTGATGCTCAAGAGAGATTTAAACACACGTGTGGTCTAGCTGTCTTGCTAAGAGGAGGAGGTAGTGCTCAGCCTTAAGCAAATGCATGTAAACAGCATGGAGAGAATGGAAATATAGAGTAAGGGCAAATGGGACCAGTAAGATAGGTAGTAAACGGAACTGAGTAGGAACTAGGATACAAGACAGATGTGGAATTTCAGGAAAGACGCTGATGGAGAGGGCAAGACAAAGTAAGTACAGCCAACAGAGAAAAAAAAAATTATAATAGTATCTGTCAATAAAGAAAAATCTAGGGTTATGCTGCCAAGGTACAATTTTTACAAAGAATTGTACTTACAATTCTGATCACACAGATAGTCTTGTACGTACTGTAAGGCTGCACCGGCTAATACTTAAAAAAATACATCACTACACTAAATACTACTGCACTTTAATCATGATATGTAGTGTAAAAATGGGTAAAGAACTTACTGTTACTATTTTGAAATGACAGTAAAATCTTGTGGTAAACTGCTAACTTCCTCTTTGCCTTTCTGCATAAAAGTACGTCTGAAATATTGTGCTTTGTATGCAATTGGAACAGGAATGCTTCAGGTTTTGATATCATTTGAGACCTGAATCTCAGTCTATGTGGGAAATGAGAAGTCTGCAGCAGGCTGTGCAGCAGAATGACAGGTTGTGTGCTATAAAACAAAGAGAGAATTTTGGCGCATCATATTGGTGTGAAGAAGCACTGCCGTGGGGCTGCGTAAAAGGTGTGCAGGGAATGGAAGTATAAAGAAAACAGAAACAGAGAGAGAAGCCAGCTGTGAACAGCACTGTTCGAGTTTCTTACTCAACAATCTATTCTAGAAAATGTGAAAGAACATCATCGTTTAAAAACATTTTTAAATTATTACTAATATGACCTCAACTATGTTTTCTTTGTCTGTACTGTGTTTACAATCTGGAAGAAAACAGTGAGAATGGCTGCTAAAGATACCTCATAGTGCTTATTTTCTTGGAAGTATACTTTCATATTAAGCAAATGCCAATATGAACACCTGCAATTTCTATTGCTTGTAACAGTAAGAAATAAATCTAAGGTGGCTTACCATCACTTTCTTCAAATAAGGTTATTGTTACTTTGTAGCTGTTACCGTGTGTATTTTTGCACTTTGAAGTGTAAAGAATAGCATGTTATTAAAAACATCACTCCTTGTTTACAAAAAAATGAAGTAAATACTAATATACAGTCTACAGTGAAGAACAAACTGTGAATTGCAATGGATTTCAAAGGGAATACTCTACCAAAATTGACTGTTTCTTTACAAGTAATTTGGTTGGCAATTTCAAGGTAAGTGCAGAAACAAACTGCAATACAACGCTGTGAGAAAGACATTGAAATTAATTTAAAAATTATTGCAGCTACCATGAAGAAGAACAAAGCCGTACGAGTTTTTACTTCTAATTTCTTCTTTCTCCTGTTGTAGCTGAGCACCCTAAGTTCAGCATGTATTAGTCAGCAGAAGAGAACAAGATCCTGTGTTGAACTTTGACCAGAAGCACATTGAATTTGTATTCATTCCCTTCTCTGTTGACTGACACATTTGGGTAGGAAACAAAATCTTCACATCTCTTTCCTCTATGCCTGAGAATGTGGAAAAGACACTAGTTGCCCAACCTTTGCTCCATCCTTTGTGCCTGCAGTGAACAAATTGAAGGGACTGCACAGAGGTATGGTTTTGTCTCCTAGTATTTTCATGTCACAGTTTGTCCCTGTAAATGAAAAACCAAATGGCGTTTTTGAGCAGATAACAGGTCTGATCCTTCAGGCTTTCTAGGCCTGACGAAAAACCTACTCATGCCAATGAAAATCTGCAAAGTGGTTTCTGTGGGGGGAAGCGGTTGAGAAAACAGCCTGTGGGGCACGTGCAGATGCTACGCTCGACATTTGTATACCAGGTAGAATGAAATTAGCAGCTACTTAAGAACTGAAAGTTGCAGTATATGGTGTGGGCTTTTTTGTTATTAATTGCAACTATTTTCTTTTTCTTTCTTTTTAATTTTTGAGTAACAAAAAAAACCAACCATGAAACATTTAAAACAGTGATTCATGACCAAAAAAAAACCACCAAAAACATAGATATTATTGCCCTTACTGGATGACTTGTTACTGCTGCACTCTGTTCACCCACTTGTACATTGTCTATCTTATTGCAGGACTGGAATATAATAAAGGACCGTAACAGTGTGGATGTAAGTAGCAAACTTCTGAGATGAAACAGCACTATTTTAGTTCCTCCTCTTGTTGTTCAAACACTTACACAGGATTCCACACATTATCACTGAGGAAGGCACTGGGAGATTGTGTCAGTCCATCAGTGTGTCCTGCGTAGTACTTTTTTTTAATATATATTGAATTACGCACTTGATGGAAATTGGGATTTGACTTTCAGGCACTTTATCTAGAAAGTAATTTATTTTTTTTTACATAACTGGTTATTCCAATCTGTTAAAAATTATACACATTTTTAACACACTAAACAGAAAAATGTGCTTTAAAGTGTTTAGATAGTGTGGGTGGATCAGAGAAAGAAAAAAAAACACAGTAGTTTTTACAAGTTCCTCTTAAAAGTATAAATAAAGGTATTTAGGTGTTGGTGTTGAGCAGCATTGTCACGAAAACACCATTAAATCAACTAAAGTTAAATCCAGAAAGTAGGTTAAAAAAATAGTTTGCACTAAGAACAAGTATAACCAAACAATCAAGAACCCATTCCTTAATTTCTTAAGTGCGCTATGAAAAATTTCCTTATCCTGAAGGACTGTTAGCTAAAGAATAACTGGATAATAAGAAGGAGTAGGAGACGCGCTGTGACTGAACATTCTCGGTTTTTTTGAGGCAACTTCTTAAGTCAATGACTAACGAGTACTCTTTGTCTATGGAACAGTCCATAATTTCTGACTCATTGATAAATGATTCACAACATGAAAGCATATGTAAAATGTATATGTGTACATACATTGTTGGTTGTGTACCTTTTGCTTGAAGGCATCTGCTTGTGAATTGCCAGGATAGCTGCATGTGACACAAGTGTCCCTGTCTCTGATCTGGAAAAAACCCCACAGGATTCGTTTGAAGATCTACATTGGTGTCAGAGCTGACCTCTTAAAATGAGATAATAACTATGGAACTCCACAAGATGGGCTTCAATATCACTTTCTACAGCAGTAAGTAAACACGATCAATTTTTACAAAAGCCGTGAGAAACTCTAAGGGCAGCTGTAAACTTTATTTAATTCCCCATTATTCTAATGTGAAGCTATTTGGCAGGCTCATGATCATCTCTTTTTCCTGTCTGGGATTTTCCATGTGCTTTTTTTGTATATCTCTCTCTTTTTAGAAGATCTTGGGTTGTTTACAGCCTTTTCAATAGTAGATAATGGTAGACTCTCTCAGGGGAGGTAAAATTGCCAACTTGGAAATAACCCTTAATGTATTTGAGGGTATTTTTATTCAAGGACAACATTAAGGCAAGTGCATTGTTTAGGTCAGAGCTGTGGCCCACATTGCTGCCTGATTTTATTTAAAATGATGCTCTTGTGTCCGTAACACAGAACTGGCTATTACGTGAGTATTCCCTCGTTCTATGGAAACCTGTATTGTATCATGCTAACCTCAGAGCAAATCAAATAATTTCAGCCCAAATTAAAAAGGATTATCTACTCATTGGAAATTGTATGTCTTTATTTTACTTCTTCTTTATGGGAAGTCTTGGAAATTTCTTTCCTTAGCTGACATACTCACGCTTCTGTTAAAACAATAACTGATCCAAACTTCTATGTAGCATAATATTCCTTTCTTATTATAACTAAGTAGAAGGCAGTAATGTGCAACTGTGTTAGAAATCACAAGCTTCTCATAATTAGTAAGAAATTTCTGATCAATTTGCAACTAGCTATAAAACAGAAAATATAAGAAACATAGTAACTTTTTCACCTGCCGGTATTATAGCATTTGCTTAAAAATCAGAATGCTTTTAGTAAATTCTTAAAAGCAAATTATTTTCCTAGTAGTTCATGAGTAAAACTGAAGATTTTTTAATTAAGAGAAAAATACTCTAATAAGGAATTCTGGTATTCTAGGCAGTGATGTATTAAGAAATTAAAACAATACATTTACGGGATTAATAACTGAGAAGTCAGAGGAAAATTGTCATCCAGCTGAAGTCTTTCTGATAGGATCCTAATGTAATTGGTTCTTTGTCCTTCACTGCTTGACATTTTATCAATGAGCTAGAAGAAAACATCAAATCATCTAAGATAATTACTGTGGATTACACAAAGACACATAATGAAGAGGCCAGGTCACTGATCCAGATCGCTGAGGTGAATTCAAACAAACGCCATCTATTACAATACAGCCAGATAAATAAACTCCATACATCTAGGCCCAAAGATAATGGTAGCACTTACAGGATAAATAAAACACAAGATTGTTGGGATCGTGGTGGGTAGATGGCTGAACCTGAGCTCACGTTGTTAAACTGGCCATCGGAGGAAGGTCAAGCGTTGCTCCGTAGCTTTACAGTCACTGAGGTACCAAGGCGGGTTCGATGCGGGGAGCGGCGGGGCTGCTGCACCGTACAGGGAGGCAGCCAGGGCGACGGGGAGCCCGAGGGCCCTGCCCGCAAGCCGCAGCCCCAGAGGAGCCGGGCAAGGCAAGCAGAGCAGGCTGGGGACAGCGACCACGCCAGCCACAGGCTGGTGACGGCCCAGGTGTGGAGGCCAGTCGAGTGAAGCCAGGAGATGAGGTTTATGAGGCAAGGTCAGGGTCAGCACAGCACAAACCCAAATGCCTTCACTGCTTTCACTGTTCTGTGGATGCAATACAGTATGTTGTGTATTCACCACTTGGCAGGCGCCACAGTTCACACGCCCTCAGTCTCATTAATATCTGGGTTAGTTAGCTCATCTCTACTTAATAAATAATTAAAAGACATAAAGCCTACCACTAGAAAAAGCTTACAATACTCACATTTAATTGGCAGGAAACTTACTCATCCTAAACACACACATTTAATCATTCTCTGTCATCCTACGGAGGAGAACTTTCCTGAGGAATCACTAAAAACAGCACAAAAGGGAGCATACAGCGGTGGTGTGGGGCATCAGGAGAACAAGGAGGCTCAGCACACTGATACCTGCAGGTGTGACCGACTGGTTTACTGGTCTGAGGCTGCTCCTCACCTGTGCTGCTGCCAGTTACGAGAGATCCCGCCCCACCCTTGTGTGGAAGGTGTTAAAAGCGCCTACCGGGAGCTGCCTCGGGAGGGACCTGTGGAGCGGCGCTGTGAGGTGAGGCTGGCGTCGCCTCCCGCCCCTTTCCAGAACCCTCCGCCGCCTGCGGGGCGGGGGGGTGTCACGCGCGGACAGGGGGGTGCGCTTCGCGCCAAAGCGCCGGGGCCGCTGCCCCTGCCCGCTCCCTGCTGCTCCCGCCAGCCCGCCTGAGGCAGCCGAAGCGAACGGGAGCCCTTCGTCGGCGGAATCTCGGCGCGCAGGAGGGTGTCCTGGCCTCTGGCAGCCCGTCGTTCCTCGCCCCAGGGAAAGGTAAAGGGAGCGCAGCGGCGGCAGCCCGGCCCCTCGGTGTGAGGTGCGGGGCGCCGTGTCGCGCTGCAGGAGAGCTCCTGGGGGCCGCTCCCGCTGGCTGCGCCCCAGTCCGAGCTGCGGTGGGATCTGTGCGCCTTCGTGCCTCAGGTCACCCGGGGTGCAGTTCGCTCGGTCTGCAGTTTGTTGTTGATCGGCACCGAGTCTGTCAGCCAGCCCCTCACCAGCAGGGGCCCCCTGGCTGCTCTCCTCCCAGGTCTGTCTGTATGCGGGCGTCCTCGCCCCCCACAACCTGTGTTCTTCCCTTTCAGTGGGCGTGCATCCAAGTGCCATCGCAGCCTTTGTGGGTCCTGCGTTCAGCTACGGCTGCACCTTTGCAGCCTGTTTTGGCGGTGCCTCCCGTTGTCTCTATCACCTTATTAATGCAGAGTCTCGGGCTGAGGTCCCGGTAACCAGGTTTTATATTCAGGTCGGAAGGCTGTGGAATAGTCCTCAGCTACCTGAGGAAGTGTCCGAAGTGAGGACAATATCGTTACCTGTTTCTTGGTTGGATCCCTTCCTTGCCACAGGTAAGCTGCCTGCTTTAGAGAGGGGAAGGGCCTTTCTCTCTTCGCTTCACCACTCACAGTACAGCAGCTGAGGAGGTGGCACTCCCTGAGAGGGAAAAGGAAAACAAACCCAAGATGCATTTTTGTCATCGCCAGCATGTTGTGGAACTATTGCCGTTTTCCTTGAGTTTTAATTGAAAACTGAAATACTTGCCATTTGGAATTCCCTTACAAAATCACTCCAGTAATTACAGCTTTCTCAAGCTTAGGTGTCATTTGTGGTGGATAGCAGTGCTTGAAAGGTTGACAAATACAGGGATTAGATTGGTTCAAATGGGAGTTAGTAATTTTTAATTAGAATTTTTATTCTTCTTTTCCGAAACATTGCGTAGGTAATGATTGGGTGTGGGTTTTCTTTTCTTACATATTCCCCACAATCAAAATGTCTAAATTAATGTCTTTGCTTTGTGCTGTGTGTGAAATGATGCTTTTAAAGTTGTGAAGTTATGTCATTGAAAATGCTGTTGTACTTTTAAATGTATACAAAACTCTTCCTTTTTTTTAATGGCTGTGTATTTATTTCTCTATTTACTGTATGTTTCAATACAGTTGAATTTAGTAAACTTTGAACAGGTGCCTGAAGGTAAGCATGTGCTGGGCTTGTGTGAAGACTACTGACTCAGTGAAATTTTATAATAAAGCTGAAAGTCTTGGATATTGAAATTATAGTTGGAAGGATGAGAAGCTAAAAAGGTTCTTGACTTGTAAATAGGGCTTAAAATGATGGGTTTGTTACTGGTGAATTTTACAAATCTGATCTAAGCTACTTTTTGATGGAATTAATAATTAGCATCATTGTGCTGAACAGGTGAGGTTATTTAACATGAAGAGCTGTAAGGAGTGAGGGTGAAAGAAAATGTCTCATGGTCGAAAACTAGGTGTATGTACTGGTGGGAGATCTCGGGTAACTAAGTAGCAGTTCTCATTCTAAAAGGTGAAGATATAATTCATTCACTCTGTGTGTATCCAAAATTGTATGTTAAATGAGTAATTAAGGTAGTTATTCAAGTCTTATATATGGACTCCTCAATGTACTGGGTAACATGGCCATGAATTCATGGCTTCCTGAAGCTGTGAATATGAAGGAAGGTCCTGTCCCAGAGGACGATGATCATCAAACTCCTATTAAACCCAAGGTATATGGTTGAGGCAAGACATGTGCTATTGTCCATATGTTCTGTTTTCTCAGCTTGATTCATAAATAAATCACATTCTCCTTAAAAATATTAATTCTTACTTTTTTGTCATTAGGGAACTTTTGATATTCTCCTTCAAAACTGATCTGTTTCCTGTTATTCTTGCCTTACGTGCTTCTGACTTGATAGATCTTTATTTTAAACAAAGAAACTACTTATACAAATGCAGCTTCACAAATGTATCACAAAATGCTCTTTCCCTTTGGTAATAACTGTACCAAATGTCCAAGTTAAAAGCAGCATATGATTGTTTCTGAGAACAGATTTCTCTTCCACATCTCTGTAGACTATAACTCATTAAAATGTTACATTCCTTTTTGTTTTCCATCACTGTCCCGTTCATAGTAGCATGAACCCTCTATGCATATGAATTGTTTAACCTTCTTGCTAAATGCTGACTGCCCCTGCTTTGTACCTTTTAAGTGAATATTGTCACTAGTCTATGTGGCACTGTATAAATCTTGAGAGAGAAAAGAACAGTATTCATCTTGGTATTGATTCTTGTGGCAGTCCTGTACTTACTCCACTCCTTCAAAACTATTCCTACTTGCAAGTCTCCTTTGATTTGAAATCTGCTTTTATTAATCTACTTCAGTGACTCACATATTTTGAGGTAACTTTGTGGATTTGCTCTTTATATTGGACTACCTCTAAAGCTTTGTGAAAGTGTAGATAAACTATATTACTTCTCTTGCATCTTTCTTAGAAAGTATCCTTTCCCCTTAAGTCTCTAAAATGTCTTTGTTAGTATCCTTTATTAATGACTGAGGCAATAGAACAATTTCTGAGTAAAGGCTGTTGTAGTTTAACGCCCTTATGGTATGCTGTAAAGGTAGGGAAACCAAAGGGAGGTTTGGGAAGGGCTTTGGTCAGGGAGTTGGACTTCAGCTTGCAAGTGTCTCCTGCTTCAGTAAGCCTGAGAAGTTGGTTTGTGTGATGACAGGTATTGCCATGTTAAGTGAACAGCACGTGTCTGCAGCAAAGGAATCTAGTTGGGAACTACTGAATTTAAGGGCTCTTCTGTTGCTTGTTTTGACACTTGTGCTGTGACTAGGGGCTCTGTTAGTCACCACCTTCTCACTGATAAGACACAAAAGGCAGCTGCAGTTGTTAATGAATGTTGTGCTCTTTCCTTACCTATACTGTGGTGGTTGTCTGTACCCAAATATCCTCTTGACAGCCTTTCTTTTACAACTGCCCTGTTCTTGTCTTAGTATACAGTAATTATCTTTTTAAATGGTCATTATAGATGGTTTTCCTGGCTGGACCCTGGAGCTGTGCTGTGGGTAGCTCCTCTCCAGTCTCATCTCTGGTCCTGTCCCCAGGAGGAGGGAGGGTTGAACTGTGTGGTAGCCTGCACTCCAGTCCTGTCTCTGGCCCTACCTTCTGCCTCTCTGGATGCACCCTGGACCTTCCTTTGTTGGGACCCTGTGGAAGCTGTCTCTTTCCCCAGGATCAAACAGGGTTGGCCTGGGACTCTGTCCCCTGCTGCCGTTGCCTGTGCTATTGGTATCATCCTCAGTTCCTGGCTTATCTCTGCTCCTAGAGCAGCCCACTTTCTTGCTCTTGCCTGACAATTTGTTTGTAACATCATGTTTATCATCTCTTGCAAAGTTTTGCAAACACATTGTAAAGGTTCTGTCATCGAGCAAAAGCTCACATTGAACAGCTTACACAGAGGAACTTGTGTAAAAGAAATCCCCTTTCCATTTGAAGGAGAAACTTCTCCTGCCAGCAGAGTTCCCCCCCACAGGTGACATTCAGATCAGCAATATTGCTGAGACTTAATGGACAAAGCAAATGGGACCTGATTAAGGAGTGTGTCTGGTAAAGGTAATCTTACAAGCATAAGAAAAATTGACAGTTGCCATCTGCAATCTGGAACTTCTCTAGATTTCATTTGATTTCTCAAAACCTGTGAATTTAGTATACAGAGAAAATATGTGGTTCACATAACTTAATACGATTACAGATGTGAAATGCTGGGACAAAAAAGCAAGGAAGGAAAAAGGAGAAATATCCATTGTAATGATATTTCTGCATGCGAGACTACTAGGACCTGGTAGAAGACTGTAGCATCATGGGAGCAGAATGTCTTGTCTACCCTTTTTAGACTGTACTAGGATCTGGAATTTGCTTTTGAAGAAATTAGGGCAATGAGAGACTATTCTTAAATTCGATAAAAACAAATAAACATTAAACTGTAAAATCTGCATCTATTTTTAATGAAGGAAATGTAATTATTTAAGTGTGTTTGATTCCTTAACATGGAATTCAATCAGTCTTAAACTGTCTAAGAAACAGGAGTAATCTTATAGAATAAGACCCACTGAACTGTTTGATATTTTAAGTGTTTTGCAGCATTTTTGTGTCTTGGTGCTCTTGTATTCATGTCTAATGTTCTCTTGTTGCCTCCTGCTCCCCGCACTGGTGTGGAAAGCAGTTCAGGGGCAAAGTGCTCATCCTTGGCGGGGGGGGGAAGCAGAGGTGTCAGTCTGGCAGTGCTGATGTGTTGAAAAGAGGGGGGAAAAAGGGGGATGTTTCTTGTGCTGTTTCCGAGGAGATACAAAATAGCTCAAAATGGTATGACATGAGAAAAGAACATGCTTTTGAAAGCCCTAAAGGGACCGAATGTTTTGTAACAGTAAGTTAGTTTGTTAAAATCTACCCTTATGTGAAGGATGTGCAAGATGATAAAGCTTTTTGACACAAGTGTATGCTTTCATTCTGCCTTTATGGTAGAATACTTCTATTCAAGTACTTGGATCTCTGCATAGGAAGAAATAGTGTTTGGTACGAGAAAAGTAATGAAATGAAACTGAAAAATACGTGATACAATGGAAATTAAGTATGTGATGAGTGAGAGAGGTAAATGTAGATTTATATTCCTTTCTTTCCTTCACTTAAACTGCTAAATAAATGATGTTTACTATTTCAGTAATGGAGACATGACTTTATTCACTCAATGTTTAATAAAACAACAATTCAATGCTGTATTGTGAGTTTACTTACGGAAGATGAGCTGCAGGAAGAATCGAATGGTAAATGGGCAGTCTGGCAATCCTTTGAGGTTTTTGTCATGTACGCATAGCTTCTGTAACACACACCATGTTTCATCTTTTATGTTTCTGTATCACAAAGATAACTATGGGAGCTCTCTGCAGGTGTTCAGCAGTTAGGAAAAAGTTGGAAAAGATTAGGACTTAAACAAAGAGTGTTTAGCTGATGAGGCTGCAGTAGAATATTTTAGACAGCATGCACAACAGGGTGCTACTACAAAGACTGTTACAGTATCAAACTAAGTAACATTAAAAGGAACAAGATGATTTAAATAGGTATTTTTTTTTAGTGCTCTGTTAGGGGTTTTTATAATGTATAACTGTGTGGTACCTCAGAGTACCAAGTAAATCTGCATAGCAGAATTTCTAGTGAATCTTGCAATATTTTTTTGGCTGTGTTCTTTTCAAACTTATTTTGCAAATACACAGAAAGCAAGTAGTATCTTATTGTATGTTTCCAGTCTGTTTCTAGTGGTAACACTGAACTTGCTTTTTTTAAAAAAGGGGAGACAGTGATTATAAACAGATAGCAATGAAATTTTTTTAAATTGATAGTAAGATAGTCTTCATCAGAATTGTTCAGTGTTATTTTTCTGAGATGACAAGACCAAATACTTGTTAAATAATTTCTGTTGTATTACATAGCCTGTAATCCATGTAATTTAACTTCATTTATACTAACATGTTTGCTCCAGGAAACAAAAAAGAGATAGCAAGAAAACATTAGGTTAATTTACATAAACATGAGGCTGTTACAGTTTTGGGGCCCTTGTTGTGGAGATCCTTTCCATTGGATTGCCTGAGGCCCTACCAAAATACTTTACTTTGGAACTTGATGTGTTTTTAAGGTTTTGAATTAGAGATACTTGGTTTTCATGAGTGTTCTGTTTCAGAACTTCCAATATGGTTCAAAATCAAGCCATGTTCTTTATGAAAAGAGCATCAGACAAATCAAACACCTGGACCAATTTCAAACCAGTGAACAGCTGCTTCCTGTTTGTTGAGATCTCAAGTAGAGACTTGTGGAACAGTAGGTGTCATTTTCTACTTGGTACTGTGTAGAGCTGTGGTGTCTGACAAAATTGCAGAATCTGCAAAAAGAAGCACCAAAACCAAATGAGATTCCTGAGAACTTGCAAGTTCATATGGCTGCAGCACTGGCTGCACATCTTATTAACCGTGTACCCAGGCAGCTGTACTGCCAGAGATGGAAATGAGTTTACACTGTCTTTACCTGTTCTACTGATTTTTTTTTTTGGCCTTCCACATGCTGGGGCTTAGTGAACATCCTGATCTCCAAAGGTTTGTGACTGTGCCTGTTCCTTGTGTGATAGCATGGAAATGATTAAAGGATGCTCTCTGCACCACCTTAGGAGTCAAGTTGAAGATTTTGGGAATCATTATAAAACTTATCATATTTGAAACCACTAGCTTTGTAGTTATACTGGTGATATTTTTATCAGTGATCCTGCTGACCTTCTGTATTTTCCTAGAGTCAAATTTCTCATTAACAAGTCTTGTGCCTTCTTATTTGACTGACGACAAAGTATATATTGTGTCTTTTTGTTGTACATTTTTGTCTGACTTGAGTGGAGCTTTCTAACTGGAGTTTTCAGCTAGTTCACTAAGTAGAGCTCAAAATAATGTTTTCTTCAGTACTAACTGATTACTTAAGATACATTATGAAAATATTTCTGGGAATGCAGATTGGATGTCTCTTGCTGTGATTTCTTTAAATTGGTTTATGCACTTAGAGGGCTCATTGACAGTCTGGCTAGATGACTTTGTCATTTCTGGACTGAAGAGCTCATGAAATTTTTACCCTTTGACTTCAAAAGCATCTCTTGTGATTAGTTCCACAGTACAATTCTGACTCTTCACAAGCTGGATACGGAAAATTGTGGCTCAAGTACTAAACAAACTATGTTACATATTACATGTCAGAAACTAGAAGGTCAAACTTTGGCAGACTATTGCTACTGGATCAAATGGTTATGCAAAGCAATTCAGTAAATCAATTGGTTTTTGTAACTTTTTTATTTTTAATGATGGTAGGATGTCTTTGGGCTGTCATCCACTTAGTAGTGGATTGATATGAACCAGAGGCAAATAATACAAGCTTTTCTCCTGCTCTAGATAAAACTATTATACCTATCTATTCTTTGTAATATAATGAGGTGATGGTGTAAACATACTTAGGTTTTACTTGGATTTTGTATTAATTTATTTCATTTGTGAAGAAAAGGGAAAATTAACATATGCATGGTTTTATCCAAAGTCTGTATACAAATTGGAGAATGGTAAATGGAATTAGTCAGACACTGAAAAATATAACTAAGGAACTATTAAGAATATAAAAAAAGATAGAAAACTAGCAAGCCATAATCAGTTGTATTAATTTATTAATGGGTTAGAGGCATGTGAGTTATTGTGTCTTGCTCCACTAGTGGCCCTAAATGGAGCACATGGTACTTGGAAGTGGAGTCTGGTTAGCTGTTCCAACATTAGGTGGAAATATCTGTCCCAGTTACTGTGCTGTCTTCACTGCTTTACCAGTTTGCAGTGTTTCTTAATCTGTAAAATGGAAAGGAATGCTTCTGTACACTGAGAATGAGTTTGCTGCATGCAAAGTGTTACAATTACTAATATGTATACCTTTATTACATACGTGCTTCCAGTGAAAGATTATAGAGGGCTTTAAGTAAATCTAAACGCTTACTTGCTTCATCTCAAATGGATTTTATGTTCTGTAGTTGTAAATAGAGTAACTTGCTTTAATTAGCAGCTAACTGCTGACAGAAGCAGACCTGCATCTCTTGGAGGGGATTCTAGCATCCTTCCACTCAATAACTTAGTTACCTCTATGGGTATATCTTTGATATTTTGGGGAATCCATGGGTGAAGTGCAATATGCTACTAGCATGTCTGTCTAATATCTAAAGTTTGAGAAGTTGGACTACTCTACAGCTATTAACTGTGATGAAGCCAGAAACAGAACACAATAGGTCTAGACTTCTAGCAGCTATTGGTATTTTCTTCCACTCAAGCCTATGATGGAGGTTACTGTCTTTAAATCAGTGCACTGGTGCAGCATATGCTTTTGAGCTGAGGAACTGGGCTATGTAAACCAGATCATACTTTGGGAGGAATAAGAGGAACTGTTAGACTTCTCTGGTTCTGCTACTATAGCTTACATAGTGGTACATTTTTTTCAGGTGAAAGGAAGGAGGCAGTCATGCTTTAGCCTGTCTGGGGCCATGGGTCTAGAGGGGTCTACTGTCAGGAATCTACTGCAGTACTAATTGTTTCAGTTCTTAGTTTATACTAATTGGATGGATTGAGCTTTTAATCAAGAGGGAAAGGACCTGAGTATGTTAGGTTATTAGAAAGAAAAAGTAAAATCCAAGTAATGCAGTCAGGCTGTGTGATTATTTTCTCTATATTACTTGTCAAAAATAAGACTCTTCTGGACTAAGATTTGTCAAGTGTGTAAATCTGGAACTTGTTGGCTATTAGAAGAGGAGCAGCTATGTCAAAACTTGTGAACTTGTATGGGCATATATATGTACCCAGGAAATACATACATTACCTATCCTGTCATGGTTTTAGTTATGATAATCTGTAAGAATTTATAACTATTAAGAAAAATGTAGACTATTTTAGCTGTTGTTTTCTTAGATATTGTGCTTTTTCACTGAACAAGTCTGGTTATTGCCAGACAAGGACGCATATTCTTTTTGAAGGGTACTAGTACTGTGCAATCAATATTACAACAAAAAATGTCAGTTTTAGCATGTTTTAAGGTGGCTGCTGCAATGCCACATCGGTTAGTACTCAAGAAATGCACAGAAAGCACTGCTGAGGTGATGCACTAACATGACACCACAAAGGGTGGGGAGTTGGGAGTAATTACCAGGAACAACTCAGCCATTTGCTTACCTGCTTTGTGATGTCTTACCATAGCACTGACATGAGTCAAATTCAAGAGGCAATAGGTAGATTTATTTTCAGGAGACTTTTGTCCCCCTGCTTCAAGAGTTCTTTTATGGCACTGCAGGTGCCTCTGATGACAGTTTTCCATCTTTGAATTTCAGAGGAGAAGCAGTTACCCCTTTGGTTTGGGGACAGTAATACTGAGCAGGAAATTGTGCTGAAACTGGTTCTGTGCTCTCTATTTGGAGGAAGATTAGTATAATGCTATACAGGGGTGCTATAAGGGAATTACTGCGTTATCTGGACATGGCTGAAGATAAGTCAGTCCAATGACGCAAGTATTAGTGTTGCCAGAATACAAGGAAGAGCAAAAATCCTTCAGATACCTCCTGAGGGACAGTTTGTCATGGAATTGCCTGAATGCTGTTTGGGCACTTACCGCTTGTGTCTATCTGTCATTTGTCAACTATCTGTAGTTGATTCAATGAGAAGATGATTCAATGTTCAGCGTTATCTGTCCCTCTTTCTCTCAAGTTGAGACATTTTTTCATCATTTCTAAATGCAACTTCTGTGATTTGACTTCTGTATTTAATCTGTCTTATTCTTCATGTCGTCCAGCAGAAAAGCATGTTGCTTATCTCCTCTTTTGTATGTTGGATACAGTTTATGTTTTAGAAGTGCTGTGCTTCTGTTTCCACAGGTGTTCCTCTTGGACTTATACTAGCTTAGCTAGGCACTGAATTTGACCTTTGGAGGTTTCTTTGAGGTGTTAAGAACATCATACACCCGTGTTTCAAGTCTTAATGTATAATAATAAAATAGAATTATACATTATGTGTTTCTTCGGATACTTTCTGATTCTTTTAAGTCAGGCCCTCCTCTGCATCGAATTGGGTTCATGAGCAGTGTGTTCCTGTGCTCTGAAGTGGCGAAAATATCAAAATGTAGTCTTTTCCCACCACACAGGTTTGGCTGTTTTTAAGATCTTACCAGGAGAGCAGCATCAGCTGGGTGTGAAAAGGCCACCAGGTAGACTTTGTGAATCAAACATGTAAAATGAAGGGAGTGGAAGGAAGGAGCTATTAAGTTCCTGCTTATTTAAGCTGACAAAGAAAACAAGTAGCTTTGCAGACTGATTTTCGACACTTAAAGGAGGACTCAAGTGTTTGATATACAGCTTTGGACATTTGTTTTGATGTTACTGCTTGTTGACCCTCACTCTTGTACTGAGAACATTAGTGTAGGAAGGTCATGTCTAAGGAGATTGGGAGCTAGGAGGGTCAATTCTAGGGAGGTCATAGTGTAGAACAAGCTTGAGTGAGGAAGAATCATCCTGGGTGCTTTAGTGAATCTGTCCAAGCCCGATGATCCTACTGAGAGATCAGAGCAAGATCCACGTCTGTAGAACACTCTAAGACAAGATTTGAGGTATATAATATACCTTGCCTCTTATATTTTCATGACAAGAGAAAATAGATTGAGAGCATCTGCGTGGTCAAATTCTACAATAGAATCTGTTTAAGTACTCATGAAGCATGGACCCGAGATCTTGTGTACTCATTACACTTCCATGGGAGTTTAAAATGTAGTAATTGTTCCAAAAGTGTGCTGAGAATGTACTTTATCAGTTGGAGAGAGCGACAATCCCTTTGGAACAAGGGTACTGTTAGTGGACCAAGAGACAGAGCCAGTATCACAAACTTTTCTCACTTTTGGTTTTAAAACAGAGCACAGCATAGTAGCTTTCAGATTGCAGCTCTGGATTTAGAATAGAATAGAATCATTAAGGTTGGAAGTGACCTCAAGGATCATCTAGTCCAACCATCCCCCCACCACCTATTACCCACTAAACCATGTCCTTCAGTACCACATCTAACCTTTCCTTAAACACCCTCAGGGATGGTGACTCCACCACCTCCCTGGGCAACCCGTTCCAATGCCCGACCACCCTTTCAGAGAAGAATTTTCTCCTCATCTCCAACCTGAACCTCCCCTGGTGCAACTTGCAGCCATTTCCCCTTGTCCTGTCACTAGTTATCTGTGAGAAGAGGCCGACCCGCAGCTTGCCACAACTTCCTTTCAGGTAGTTGTAGAGGGCAATAAGGTCTGCCCTGAGCCTCCTCTTCTCCAGACTAAACAAGCCCAGTTCCTTCAGCTGCTCCTCATAAGACCTGTGCTCCAGCCCCTTCACCAGTTTCGTTGCCCTTCTCTGGACATGCTCCAGGGCTTCGATGTCTTTCTTGTGGTGAGGGGCCCAAAACTGGACACAGTACTCGAGGTGCGGCCTCACCAGGGCTGAGTACAGGGGCACGATCACCTCCCTGCTCCTGCTGGCCACACTTATTCCTGATACAGGCCAGGATGCCGTTGGCCTTCTTGGCCACCTGGGCACACTGCTGGCTCATGTCCAGGCGAGCATCAATCAACACCCCCAGGTCCTTTTCCTCTATGCAGCTTTTCAGCCACCCCGCTCCCAGCCTGACTTACTGATCACTGCCTTGACTTCCAGTGTGTAACCTGAGAATGGCAAGAGATAGTTACATCCAGCTTCCCTTGAGTAGGAATGAGGTCAAAACCAGGTATGTATGCAAAGTTTTAATAAAAATGGTTTGGATAAAGTTTCTTTCTCTCTTCATTTCCAGACAAAGTATTTCTAGTGTATGGTTTTTTTATTTATGGATGGCTTAACTGTCTCAGTTGCTTGCTTACCCCCTTTGTTTCAGTTCTTAGTTTATACTAATTGGATGGATTGAGCTTTTAATCAAGAGGGAAAGGACCTGAGTATGTTAGGTTATTTCTATCATTTTTCCATGCCAGTCTCAAAAAAAACAACAAAAAAATTCTTAAATGGAACAAAAAGCATCTTTATTCTGTAGTGGTAAAAGGAAAATTCCTTTCTCTTTCAGCAGGATGAGACACCTTTATCATATCTTTTAAAATGGTTTAAAGTGGAGTATTTTTTGTCATCTGTCAGCTTGAAAGGTCATGGTTTAGGCGGTCATTCCTAAGCCCCTTGGATAATGTTTACAGTGCTCTCAAATGACTTAAAATGGACTAAATTGTTTTCAGCCGACAGTAGTAAAGGTCATGGAGGAAATCTGTTTAGTCAGCCTTGCTTGCTTCCTAAGTACACACAGTAAAAATGTGCTGTAAACTGCAGCAAGAAAGAAGTTTTAACTTTAAAAGACACTGGAGGCTAAGGGAAAGGAATGTACCTCTTGTGGATATAAATCGCTTGGCAGAGAATTTGCTAAGTAGGGGTTGTTATGGCAAACTTCTGTCCAATCACTGCTAGTTTCTACCTTTTTCTTTTGTTGTCCCTTTTCACATTACAACTCATTACTTGGAGGATTTGTGAACTTTAGGGTGTATTCTAATCTCAGTGTGGGTGCTCATAACTCCTGGAGATGATAATGAGGGGCAGGCATGCTCTAAAGGAGGTGAGGGGGGAGTAAAGAAAAAAGACTATACCTCAGTATTGAATTTCCAGAGACTCTTTCAGCCCCTGCAACCAGAAGCTGGTACTGTTAGTCTCATGGTGTTAGCCTTTGTGTGATGACACCTTAGTGTGAATGTCATCGCGTCAATTACAATGACAATTCTTGCTGAGTAAGGTATTGCCAAATATAATGATCAAATAGTCTTACTGTTACAGACAAACAAAATAAATTACTATCTCCAGTGGCATGGTCTTAATCAGTTTGGTGTGATTACATGCCTTGCTACATTGTAGCAAGGAAGAAGTTTAGAAACTAATGCTACTGAGCTGATTCTAGACAGCTTCTGCTGCATTTGCCAAGTCTGAAAATGGGACTCTTAAATGGTGATTGTGGCCTGTTTTTCAGTCAGTACCTTCTGGTGGTGTATATTTTATCTTGGGCATCTCACATCAACACAGTTGAAACTTATCCTCTGTATATACACTTAAATAAACAGAATGTGCTTCTAACAGTTCAAATGGATTCTCATCTGACTCTTGTTTTGACTTAGGCAATCATAGGGACAGATTAAGACTGAAGTTCATTCAGTGCAGGACCAGTGAAAGAAAGGAAGAAGTGGCAGGTTGTCACATTCATGAGTCATCTGGTTCTGTGGCTGATTAAGAGCTGCTAGAACTGCAATTCCAGGGGCTGCCTACTGAGCTTTTGTTAGTTCCCCCCTTCCCCTCCCAGCCTGCTGTCTGTGTTACATGAAGTAATATTGAATTGCAGCATTTGCCTTGTGCCTTCCAAGGATTGCAGTATGGTGTGAAAGGACTTGGAAATAACTCACCTGGTAATCACAGCAGAGGAAGAGAAAATAAGCATCTTTAATGGGTTAATTTCTTTTGCCATTCTGTGTAATGTTACTTTCCTTCTTAAGCAGGTGTGATTAACTCACATGCTGTACAAATTATTTTATTTCTTAAACTAAATACAACCAGACCTGTTTCATGCAATTTAACTGATTTGTCTTGCTATAAAAAGGAAAAGTGAAAAGATCACCTTGCCCAATGTAGTCAGCATTTATTCATTTTTATTTGATTTGAAAAGGATTTTATCCAAGGTAGAACAGTCTCTGAACAGTTGAAACCGTGGTATAGATCAGGAGGATTAGCTGTTTGGTTGTATGTGAGAAATTTCACCTGTGAACCTATATGCAATGTCTATGAATTGAAGGAATAAAAAAGTCCCTGTATTTCAAGCACAGTAGCATTCAGGTAGCAGTATGGGTCTTTTGATATGTTGGAACTATTCTGAGGAAGGTCTGAGAATGTATCTAACTCTCTGGTCTTAATATTACATTGAGGAATTTCATTGGTCCTAATCTTGATATCCCCACAAGCCTCTCTCCAAACTTGGGGCTGGCTATTGCCACTCCTAACTGAAATTCCAGTTAGGTATATATCTTTGTTCATCCTCCCCTGCATCAAGTATACCTTGCAAAACTGTTCTGTTACATAGTGCCAAGTCATGTAAAGAAATACAGATTTGAAATGAAGAGCAAGAACACTTTTTGCATGGATTGACAGATTAATTGACCTACTCATTGCTGAAAAATATTGGTGGACTTGTTAGTCTGATTTTTTTCTGTAGTCCAGATGACCAGCGTTTGCGAATTTGTTGTGGGAAAAAAATGTATGCTTGGCTGTAATTGACATTCACTTTCCTTTTGAAAAGGGTAATGTCTTTATCCAGACATGGATCCAGACATGTTGCAGGCAGCTTTGCTGGGACTCTGGAGACAGCCAGTGATGACTCAAAGGAACTCCTCCCTCCCTCCCTACTTGACTCTCTGCAGGTACAAGGTATCTCAGTGCCTGACTGAAAGAAGCACCAGGAATGCTATGGAAAGGGAAGGACATTCCACAGAAATCCCTGGCATTGAGTCTACAGCATCTTTGTGCGTGCAGAAGTGGGGACATCTAGCTGTATAGGAGATTGAGCAAATTTTTTTGTTTTTCCCCATTTGAGGTCTGATAGATATTTATTATTTTGGCTGGTCATTGACTTGTAAGAACACAAGTTGTCTGAGAATATTAGAAAACTTTGTTCCTTTCTTCAGCACAAAGCAGTCTTCTTTTGAGTAGTAATTCAAGCCCCAGCAAGAATGTGGTGATTCTATGAGCTTAAATCTTGATAGCTGATCAGGATTCTGAGAAACTGAGGTCTTCCAATTTAATGTGACTTCTGATGCTGAATTCAAGACGTTCCTTTTTTGCTTGTTGTATTTTTTGTGTGGACCCTCCAGCACAAGGGTTGTGGTCCCTTAGCAGAGCATTTATTTTCTTAAATAATTCTTTTGCCCCCTGTCAGAACCCTGGGTGCTCTAAGTCTTAATGGCCCTGACCAGCCAGATTTGAATTTTTCAGCTAATTTTCTGGTCTTGAGATGCTGATGACAGGTGAACAGTTTTCTTTTAGTATCTGATATTGTATACAAATTCCATTTGTCATCTGTAATCTCTAGAAACCTCAAAGCGGTAGGATTCTTGCACTGGGAATCTGAAGAAACTTATTCACATAATAACAAAACAGTTGTTCAAAAAATGAATGCATGATATACAATTAAATATTAACTAAAGTTATATTTGAATCTTGATCATAAATAGTATTTTAAAGCTCTTCTGTAGGCTTGTTAACATCTAGCTTCCTGTAATATCATATACTGTCTCCCAGTCCTTTAATGCTAGCTAAGAAGTTGCTCTTAGATGCATTTGGATGTTGGGGATCGTTCAGTAGAAATTAAATTTCCAAGAAGTAGTTACCAAAAAGTCCTAATGAAGTCTACCTGAGATAAAGATGGAGGATCAATAGTTCTTTTAATATAAATTCATTGCTGAGTTTGTCAGATATTAATGTGAAATTGTTGAGGTTGAGGGATTGCTGAATATTACAAGTAAAAAACAATTTCTCTTGTAGAGAAAGGCAGCTTTAAACTTTAACGAAAGAGCACCTCACTATGTTAAGGCATAGGTGACTGTTAGGTGACCATTTTATGCCATCAATGCTAGGAGAGGGGGAAAAATGGTTTGGGGAATTTGAATAGAGAAGGACGTTTTATTTTTCAAATACAGGGCCAGATCTACAACACTGTTCTACATGTCTAAAGCTTGCACCTATAAGCTGTAGTATTGTTTAGCCAATAATTACATTGAAGGAATACTTCTAGCTATGTCTTCAAAGCAGTAAATATACAAATTTTTTTAGCATATTTTTCAAGATAGTGCTTTGCAGATCAAGTGAAGCTCCATACTACCCAGGTAGGCTTAGCTTCCCTACTTTCAAAGCAGGGTAAGACGACCTCCAAAGTCCCCAGATGCACTATGGTTTGCAATGCATGTGAACTACTCTAATGTGGCAGTTCAGTGAAAGCCAGGTGAGTTAGTTTACAAAATAAACCTGCAGTGTTTTGTATGATTGGTTTCTCTGGATTTTCTTTAAACAGGAAAAATCAACATCATAGGAGTTAGTCCTGTATTTTTACTGGTAACTTAACCAGCCTGGGTTTTTCCACAACTAAGTGACCCAGGTAGCCTGTGTTGTTATAAGGTTTTCTTACTAAAAGCAGGCATGATCTAATTTGAGGAAAATAAGTGAAAGGTTTGTCTTCCTTTCTCAGTGTCAGAAATTGTGCTGCATTCTTTGAAGTGATGAAGGGTAAGAAGCAAAGAGTGTGGTTCCTTAATTATATTTTTCCATAAAGATATGGTAGCAGAATGGAAGAGCTAGTCTGCGCTTAAAACCTGCAACGTGCTTGCACAATATACAATTACAGAAAACACTGTTCTATTACAGTAATTCTATTATTTCCCACTTAAGTGGTTAATTCAGGGAACATAAGCAATACAGCATTATGAAAAGATTGTCTGGGTTTCATCTTTTGCTTTTGAACTGTGTGGAGTCTTTCTGCTGAATAAAATGGACACTGAGAAAAGTCCAGTGATAAAGATTCCATGGAAATTTGATTTATTTAACTTACCTTGTTTTCAGTGTTGAATAAATGCTGATTTGAATGTGTAAACTGTATGAGTGCATAATGTTATGATTTTTCTTACATCATGTTGTGGACTGATTTGGGAACACTAGAGTTTAGAGGAAACTGAAAAAATCTTGCTTTCAATACCCATAGAACATATGTAAAAAGTAATGGTGAAATAGATAAGAAACTTTGTTTATATTCTGTAAAGAGCAAATTAAGAGTTGAAAGAAATGAGGCTAAATAGTCCCTGAAAACTGAAGTCTAAACCACTTTTAAGTTACTTTGTTAAAAGGTTCAATCTTCATAACTGTCCTAATCTGGAAATGAAATAAGAAAGTTTAAATGCATTTAGCTTAAGTTTAGGCAGAACATGTTCCATGAATAGAAACTACTGTGTTTTGATAATAACTGTTAAGAATTGTTTCTTATAGTAATGTAAAGTGAAAAAATCTTCCTTTAATACTTACTCTGCTTCTCTAGTCTCGTTTTCTTGTTGATCCTGTGCTGAAAGCTCAAAGATTTAATGACCATTTGTCCCTGAGTACATAGCCTTCATCTTCATTTTGAATCTGTTCATGGCCCTGGTAATTTTCAAAAGAAATTATTCACAGCCATCCCTTCCACATTTATGAGTAACTTGAAGTTTAAACAGGTGTGTGTGTGGCCACCAGAGGAAGAGTTCTGAAGAAAAAATACTTTGGAAACAACCCTTTTCAGTGATTTTTGAGAAGCAGCATGTTTACTATAGACTTAAAACCCTGACACTCCCAAATGAGAGTGAATGAGCAAATCCTGTCAGAAAGTCTGTCTGGTGCAGAAGGTCAGAGCCATTCCCTGTTGAAAACAAAAGAATTGTGAAGTCCATTAAGGTCTATTACTCTAAAAATGCCAAATGATATGTTTAACTTCACATAACTGGGAAATTCCCCTCTTAACTTTTTTAATGCCATCTGAAATTCTGCCTCCCCCAAATGAGAAGTATTTTAATGAAGAAATATTAATACATTATTCATTTGATTTATTGATGGTCTAATTGATCTGTGTGGATCAAGGGGTGTAGAGATGCGAAGTCTGCTTTACAAAGCAGCCTTGTTGCTTTGGCCTTTTATACTTCAGATGTAATTCAACACGGAAGCTATTAAATGCTGAGGTAAAATGCAAGCTCTGCTAGCAAATTGAAAAGATAGATATTGACTAGGTGTTGTGTCACTAGAACCAGACACTCAGGCTCCCTTAAGTTCTAATTTTTGATTTAATTTTTTTGATAATGCGGCACAGTTGTAGCTATGTGTGAGGCAAGGAAAAAATGACAAGCTGAGCCATTAGGGAGTGTCTATCTACTCACTGTTCCCCCCCCCCAGCCTGTATGAACCCTGGTATTCTCAAAGTAATAAAAGTATGCCATAGAACTATTACCTGGCAGTAGGACAGGGATTCAGACAATATTAAACAAAAGATCACTTTAAATCTTAAGCTGTATGACTCTAAATAATAGGTAGTCACATTTTTTAATGTAAAATGCCTAATTTAAATGTAAAAATACATGGTTCCCAAAAAATATCTAGTTCCCAAATGTTAGATGTTCATATATATCTGTGGATCTGTTGCTCATTCTGAGTCAGACTTGGATTAGTTTCTCGGAAGTATCATGAAAAAATATTTGCACTGGGGTTTGTTCATGGATAATCCAGGCTTTCAGAATGGGTGCAGCCCTGCTTATTTCCATGTGGAAAAACTCGTACGAACATCTCTAAATGTGAAGTTAAAGTGAGCTTCTGGCAAGTGTGATGTCTTTGTGAGCCCCTCCTCTCCTGTTACAGCCTCAGTATTTTGAATTGTCATTACTGACCAGCATTGATAAACTGGTGGTTTCTGCAGTGTGATGAGTGTGGTTTAGGTCAGGTCTATGCTATGTGTAGTTACTGTTCCTGTTTTTCTCAGCAGACTTATTACAGAACTGCTGTCATCAAAATACATGACTTTTGATGCTCTGATAAATGCAGTTGTCAGCAGTGCAGTTTCAGTGAGGTACTTGATGTCTGAGCACGAAATGCACTGACCATCCTATACCAGTACATGACAGTTTGGGCAGCAGAGGATGTCGTTGTTTCACATTGAGATGTTCTTGGAATAGACATAACATGAGGAACCATGATGTTAATGGCTTTCTGTAGTGCTCAGTATGCTCAAAGTATAACACACCTTTCAAAGCAGGGTTTAGCTTTAGTGGTTTTAGACACCATTAGTATTTCATAGTGAACTCCATTTAACCCTAGTATATCTTATTTATGTAAGTGATGGAATATCTTACCTAGATGAAAAAAGAAACATTAGGGGAAAAAAGTTCATGCTACTTCTGGAAAATTATAGTTTACCTGTATTACATTGTATTGTTTTTGGAAAAAAATTAAGCCAAAAAACTTGCTATAGTTCAGTGCTTCAATCATGAAAAATGAAACTAATTTTTTCCAAAAGCTATTTCATCTTTTGAAATATCTTATAAAAGTGGTGTTAATTCTTTTAATGAACATTAGACTTCAGGTTCTCTTGGGTAACATAAGTTGCTGTATATGATCAATGCAGTGAAGCAGTCTGATGGGTGTGATTCTCGTTTGTGTACCTACCCAATCACAGAACCACATATGTAACTGAAGTCAAACAAATGCTATCACCTGTTTTTTTCCTTTCCAGTGGCCAGCAAATTTGTACCTATCTGGAATAATTAACTCTGGGTGCTAGAGCATTTTAGAGATTATAGCAAGAAAACCTGTCTTCTGTGGGGGAAAAAACCCAACCACCATTCAGTGTTTCTGGCATTGCAAATTTCTGTCTACTTGCATTCACCAAGACTTCAGCCTTAGGAAGCCATACAAAGGCAGTACAGGATCCACCCTGATGGTAGTCTCATTAGTTTCATCTTATTCACTACTTTTCAGTATCTTGTTAAGTTTTCACATTGCTGGAATAGTGCCATTTATTTTCAGGTCCTTTTTTACTTGGCGATGTTTTGTATCTCAGTTTATTGGGAAAGATGATTAAAACCAAAGCAGAACAGGCATGCTCAATGTTGATGCTGGGTGCAGCTTATTGATAAACAAACCCGTGTGAGTTGGCAAATCTGTAAGCAAACAAATGAGAGAGAACATGCCTGCTGAGCTGCTGTGGTTTAGCTAGCCAGCAGCTAAACCAACCACATGGCCTTAGCTCACTCCCCCTCACAGTGGGAGGGGGGGAAGAATCAAAATGGAAAAAAAGTAAAACTTCCCATGTTCTTTAGGGCCTTCCACCTTCTTGGCAGGGCAGTGTATGAAGCTGCACAGCTTTACTGTTTGGCAGCAACTAAACATCAGTGTGCTATCAACGTTATTCTCATTCTAAATCTAAACCACAGCACTAACCATCTGCTACGAAGAAAATTAACTCTATTCCAGCCAAATCCAGGCCATGAGCAAGGGTCTGAATTACAAAATATACTTTTAAACTTCCCAGTTATCAGAGTTGTCACGGTTATAATAGTGGTAAATCTTGTTCTTAAGTCTCAATTTGCTTACTCACCTGTATCAGTTATAGGTAATTTTGAAGTTTGCTTTTAAATAAAATTGTCATGTTGGTGTTAAGAGACTATTTTTTTAGTGAAAGAGTGGAAAGCTAGTCTGAGTCAGCATTAACTTCTCACTTGACTTGTGCATGAAGTGGAATACTACTTCTTGTGCAGCTTAATCTGATACTGAGTCCTTTGAGTACTGATGAAGAGCTTACCATTTCTATTAAAAGCTGAGAACTGTTGTACAAATGCACTAATCTATAGGTTCAGATTATTTGCAACTAAAAAGCACATGCTTCAGGAAAGTAAAGATTACTGTAGGGTGTTTGCATCTTCCTTAGGAATAGTAACTGAAAGGCCACAGTTATTACGTGACAAACACTGACTTTAGTATCTTCAGATATTAATTTATGGTAATGGTGGTATTTTCATGCTGTCATAGCAACAGAAGAATATAAGAATATAAGAATATAAATACAGGGAAGATAAAAGACTGGGAGGCAAGTATAAGAGAAGAAAAGGCTGGAAATAGTATAAAATAGCCAGATCTGGTGTCAGTTTGACAAAACCTGAATAAATCTGCAGACGTTTGTGATATGGGACATGGGCAGCAAATGGTGCAGCTGTGTTGATAGAGATTGTTTACTTAAGCTTTACTGTCTCCTTGTGATCCCATGAGAGCCATATGAGGCTATTTCTACAAATGAATCAGTATTTAGAGGTTTTTATTACTTTTTTCCCCTTACAAGGATCCATAAAGAAATGCTAAGCTGTTCCTTGTGGAATTAGGGTCATGAAGAAAATTAAAACCTCCATTTCTGGAGACCCAGCCATTACTTTCTAAGTAAAACTGCATTTGTCCTGGTCTTTAAAATAGTGAATTGTGAACTGGCTTATCTAAAGTTATGAGTGAAGCCATCTTAGAATAAGAATTTGAGAGCAGAAGAGGAATTAATATTTAATGATTTGATATTACTTATGTATGTTTTAGAACTGAGATTCTCTGATGCACTTCACCTCTGTTTTTTCCAGAATGAGATGCCACTCAAGGAATGGCTCTGTAAGCTCCTTGTAATCAGAGTCATCTATAACAACTGGGCATATAAAGCAATACTAATTAGACGGCCAAAAAGACAGTTTTGGGTAAATGGATTTACATCAGATATGTTTCAGATACCTTAATTAGATTTCTGTCACTTTGCCCTAATGGCTGAAAACCTCAGTCTCCTTTTATCAGTAGAACATACAATATCCTTGCGCTGCTGTCTGCCTGGGGTATTTTGCCCTCCCTCTGGCTGTTATTTTCTATTTTGATATTCTTGAGCATTAACTGTTCAGTTATTTATTAGCAGAAATAAACTGGACATTTGTTGATCAAACTTGAAAGGGACCTTTTTGCCCTCTACAACTACTTGGAAGGAAGTTGTGAGCTGGGGAACTGCCTCTTCTTGCAGATAACTAGCAACAGGACCAGAGGGAATGGCTGCAAGTTGCACCAGGGGAGGTTCAGGGTAGAGATGAGAAATTTTTTACTCAGAAAGAGTGGTCAGACCTTGGAACAGGTTGCCCAGGGAGGTGGTGAAGTCACTGTCCCTGCGAGTGTTTAAAGAAAGGTTGGATGTGGTACTCTGGGACATGGTTTAGTGGGTAATAGGTGGTAGGGGGACGGTTGGTCTAGATCTTGGAGATCTCTTCCAGCCTTAATTCTATGGTTCTATGATAACCCACCTCGGCTTTAAGCTGGGTGACTGCTTTGAAAGGTGTCAGACTTCAGTTAATTTTTGACGCTAACTGGGTAGACTGGACTGGTAATGTTTAGACTGTGTAACAAAAGCTTACAAATAGGAATACCACCTCAGACTGCCATTGAAGATCATTGCCAGAAGGTTATTTCCTCCTTATTTCAGAGAATTTTTTAGTTATACAAAGTACAACAGTTTCAACGGGAGAAACTATGGAGACTTTTCTCAGGTAAACCAAGAAATTCCCAGAAAATGGAATTGGAAGCTTAGATTTCCAGAAGTGTTCTGTGATCTGATGCATAAAAAGCACATCATAAAGGAATGGGAGAGTGGGAGAGATGTTCAGTCTGAACTAGTGGGGTATCAGAAAGTCTGTTTTGTGTGTTTTATCGGGGTTGATTTGTCTTCTTCAGACCATTGGTAGGTGCTTCATACCTTGCACCTGAGAAGGAACTTAGGGCCTTAGGACTTCACTTAAACTTGAATTTAGTATTAATTTGTATTAAATATACCTACAAAAAATTCTGTACTTTACAGCTGAGACTGTTGGTGGGCTTCATGGTAAAAGATGTATCTTCTCAGTGAAATTGAATTAAATATATATTTGAACATGACAGACATATAGCAAAGCTAATTTTAGTCTCATCAGTTCTGACTCTTCTATCCCACATTGTTTTGCTGCTTTTGTACGCATTTGCCCACTGGAGGCTGCAGTGCAACTGATCGGTTAATTACCCAACTGCGATTAAAGGAGTCATGCAATGCAAAATTTGAAGGGGATGGTTGCTTAATATGTTGGTAACTTCTTTCTACAGGGAACTAAAATTATGGTTATATGTAGCTAACGGTGTTGCTTTATCTTCTGTGTATTTCCTATTGACAGTACATTTTCCCTTTCCAGTTGTAGTCCTAAATGTTACTTAGGCCCCCTGTAGTTATTTAATGGTAGTACTGAGAAGGTGACTCTAGGGCATAGGAGTGAATGATTAGAAGTGCGTAGACAAAGAAAGGGAAAATCACAAATTCAGTAAGTACAGTTATGGAAATGTAAGAGGATGATCTGTTGCCCTTGAAGGGAGAAGATAGGTTTGCCCTTGAGTCTGAGCACCAGAATATGAAAACCTTCAGACATACATTGTCATGTGAAATGAAAAGATGTCTTATATTTTTGTGTGTTATGGTGATTGTAATACTATTTTAAGCTGTAAGATCTGATCTATGGTAATTACACAAGATGTTTCAGTGCATTTTTTCTTTTGGCAGTTTCCATATAAAAGTGAAAGTGGGAGTTCTGTATTAAATGCACTGGTTGGTACTAGGCCTAGGAACCTAAGTCTGTCATACACCTGTTCTGTGTGTATGTTGGAAGTAGAGATACTGTATGTAAGATATTTTACATGGCAACTCAAAGTAACTCAGTTAGTATGGTAAGAGCCGTGTCATAAATGTTTCTTTGTTTCAAACAGGTTTTTTTTCAAAGTTAAAATACTTAGTACTTAAGCACAAATCAGAAGAATTAGATTCACAAAATAAGTAATTCTGATGTAGTGGCTCTGGTTCAAGGATTGAGTATTTATGGTATTCCTATAAAAAATGAACTATTGGGTTGCCTCATCTGTAATCTCCCAGGACAGTATTACTGAGTTTCTTGGGTTTAGATCATAGAATCCCTAAGGTTGGAAGGGACCTCTGAGATCACAAAGTCCAACAAATTTTCCCCAACCTGGTAGTATTGTTCCAGTCTGAAAGTGCTTCGTCACTGAAGTAGAAACAGTACATCCCATACTAACAAATCACCTTTACATCAGGTGGAACCTCTGAGTTCCTGCTCCTTCTCTAGAAATCCTTTATTTATGGGAAGTTCCATGGAGCCAGATTAGAACTCCTTGGTCCAGTCCTGTTGCAGAGAGAAATGCCTTTGGCCAGTAGAGAAGAATTGAAATGAAAATAAGCAAGCTTCCTTTGCCTTGCTCAGCTTTTTGTGTTCAGTGGGCTGTAGTAATAGATGTGTATAGTTACAAGTATGTATACTTTGTAACTGTATATTGTGACTACCTACTGACTTCTAAAATTCATTTTAATGGCATGAAAATGTATTGATTGGATTAAGTGGTTCCTATATAAAACTGTGTCATAGAAAGTTTATTGTAAAACACTGCTAATTTAAATGTTAATTATTTTAATTTTAAGTGATTTATTCTTTCATCTTAAATTTTAATTGCATTCATCTTTTCACTTTCTACCTGCTTTTCTTGCATAGTTCTTGCAGGTTTTATTGCAGGAATATAAAAATAGAAAGGGTGTTTTTCTTCCACATAAAAATGCATTTACTCCCAAATACAGAGAACAGTAGGGAAAGAAAGCAATAGCAGTGTGTTTGGTCGTACCGCCATCTTATCAGCTTCTGGGAATATGTATGTGTTTCAGTGAAAGAAATTTTCTCATGTTGTATCCATTTGGACTACCTCTTTCAGTTTTCTGGACTGTACTTTACAGAGGGGAAATACTCTAAAATAGGGCTTTTCTTAAAGCAATGAAAACTCTATGAGCTTCTCTTTGTGAAAGCAAGTTTTATTGTAGTAGAAGTTAAGGAATAGAGATGTTATTTCCATCAATTTTAGTGGGAAATAAAATGGATTCACATTCCAAGATCAGTTGGGTGCTTTAGAAGATCTCACTGGGTGGGCTGTTACTTCCCCCTGTTTTTTAATCTCTATCTTTTCTCCAGAAGTCTACCTTCCCGTGAGCAGTCTGTCTGACCTTTCTGCTCTGCCTGTCATAACTAATTACAATATCATCCATCTGCAGTGTGCAAAAAAAAAATTCCTAGAGCTAATACACTCTGGAAAACCTGGGAGAAAACTCATTGCTTCCTTTGACAGGTACAACAGACTCGATCCTTTTATAGCTGTGCAGAAGTAAATGAGTTTATACGTTCCTTTTCAGAGAGATGTCCGTGAGGATAGTGTGAAGATCAGTCTGTTCTGTTGTGTACACTGATTGTTCCAGGATCTTAAGCAGTCCAGCAGAAGTAGCTTTACTTGGACAGCTGTGATGCTTCATTTGGGACTGGAGGGAGAATATTTTTTTCCTGTAACCTTTGATGTCCAGCTTTGGTAAAGGTGCAGTGAATCTTGTTTTTGAAGTTGTTCTGGGAGATGGAAGTGTCCAAGGACCTGGTAATGGGGAGTTTTATATACAAAAAACCTTTGGAAAGAAAGGATCTGGAGCTCATGTTGACATGTCTAAGCTAGGTTTAAACAAGAGCTATAATAAACCTACAATAATGGACAAATGCTTCCATTCCACAAGACGTGTCCTTCCAACCTGCGTGCTCCTGATATGCGAAAAAGTTTATAGTTGCTGCTGTTCCATTGGAGAGAGATTTTCATAAAATACAGTGGTGTAGGTCAGTATGGGAATAATAATAGAAGCTGTTTACAAGTTTTGTTGCTGTAATTATGGCACACCTATAACATAAGCTCTTTATTCAGACTTAGCATACTTAGTTGCTTTCTTAGCAGTAAGAACACTTGGAAGATAACTGTGGCATATATTGAATATTAGTTACCAAAGTCTTAAACTTGTTTCAATCGCTTACTCAGCTATGACCAAGTTCTAAGTTGTTAGGTGACTTTTTGCCTGGCTTGCTTTTTAATTTGTAAACTGTTGGTAAAAACATAGTAACAATTGTTACATGTTAAAAAGTCTTTGCTTCTGCTTTTCTAGGCGATAGTTTGTTACTCTTGTCACTACTTAACAATAGCTGTTTTGATAAGAGGTTCTGGCAACAGGCTGGTATGCTTATGTTCTTTCCTGGGATGAGCATAACTCCTACTATCAGGATTCTGGTGCAGGTGCAAATTATAAATTTTCTTTTCAGGAACATTTGCTAGTAATTCAAGACTTCATTGAATGTTCTTGCCAATAAGCTAAGTGTTAGAAAGTCAGCAAAGCGTATGTAAGGCTGTGAACACACTTGAAGTCCTGAAAAACCCAACTGCGTGATATAGTATGCATGATTAATATAACTTCAAGGAAGGAATTCAGTCTGTCAAACTTCACTGCCAATTGCATCGATGACAGCCCGGTGCCTTTTTGCAGAGCAGTTTCCCTTACATAACACTGCAGGCATTTGCTGTCTGTACAGTAGAAAAACTTGATAACAGTACAATTTTTAAACAAAACAAACCCTGAAGGTTTGGTTGTCTTTGCTAATAGTTTGACTAATGGCATTTTATTTTAAATTTTTTTTTTACTGAAGTAAATCTGTAAGAAGTATCATTCAAACTTGAAACCTCATCTTTCCTCTGGAAGGTTCCTGATATCCTTTACCAGAAGAAAGTGTTCTTAAACTCATCAGTAGTCTACTGCTTCTGTATCACTTTGTCCTAATATTAGGTGTTCATCAGAAGTGGAGACTGAGCCGGAGGATCTTTTTGGTGTATCAGAGCACAAGCTGTATTTCAGAACAGTAAACATTGTTCTCATGCCACTCAAGCATGAAGTATTTAAACATTAAGTGTGTGTGTTCTTAGGTATTTCTGTACATTAGACATAAAACTCACTGACTTGTGACCCCCTAACAAATACTGTTTCTATTAGAGTTGCTACAGATGTGATCAACTGAAAATTCTGGGCAGTGTCTCAGCAGGAACATTTCTACTTTGGGGGTTATATGATTGATCATTCTTCTGAAAAATACGTATTTAAGCTACACAAAGATGAGCACTTGAAGTGTTGTTTTGAGTCAATCAAAAAGGAAGGTATGTTTCTCCAGCAGTGCTCAGTTTCACTGCTCACTATGCATCAAGTAAAAGACAAAGCTTTGCTTTATTTAATGTGTGGAATCCAGTAGCTTACTGCATGCATTTTGACAGTAAACAGCTTCTATGTCTTCAAGTGCTACCAGTAGAAATACAAGCAGGGATTCCTGATGTAATTTTGAATTCACAATAGGTCATGGAAAGTTGCAAACTGTCAGTATGCATGAAAAGGAGAAAATAATTATTGTAGGCTGTGAATAACATCCTTAAGTGGAGTGGCTAGATGGAGCAACAAATGTAAGGGCATAACCCTGTGCTATGAAGAATGATTTCATATACAGCAGATATTTTTGTTTTTAATAACCATAGTAAGTAGAAAGAAATACAACAGAGGCAGATTCTCAGGGAATAAATAGTATTTTGGTCTAATAGTATGCTGTGGCTTGGAAAAGACTGTTCAGAGAGGTGGCTAATACCACAGTTAACAGCAAGACTAGAAACAGGCTCAGTTTTTTGTTCTGGCCAAACTCCAAACTGAAGTCTTTGTAAAAAAACCAACACTTTAACAGGGATCCAGGCCTCTAGTTGGTGGCTTGAACTGTTCAAGCCCCTGCCCTGTAGGAAATCATAAATGAAAACTGTCATGGCAGTGTAAAAGAAAACTTGTTAAGGTTGGTATGTGGACAGAGGAAATCACTACTGTACTCCTAAGTGTTGAAATGAATTGTGCAAAGGCAGAATAAGACCAATGAGATCCAGATCTCTAGAGCTGGAAAGCTTTGTAAAAAACAAAGGAAATATTTTAGTAAATATTAATTATGTCACAGGACAAAACTGGAGTTAGCAAAAATAGCATTATTCCTTTATTGTGGTTTAACCCCAGCTGGTAACTAAGCACCACACAGCCACTTGCTCACCCCTGCCCCCAGGCAATGGGGAAGAGAAAGGGAAAAAAAAATACGGCTTGAGATAAAGACAGTTTAATAGGATAACAAAGGAAGAGTTTTTAATAATAATTTGTTATTATACAAGTGATGCACAAATGCAATTGCTTACCACATGGATTAAAAAAAACAACTGGATGCCCAGTCTGTTTCAGAGCAGAGATCCCATTTCCCAGCCAGCTTCCCCAGTTGTATCCAGAGCATGATGTTCTATGGTAGGTAACATCCCTTTGGCCATGCTGGGCCAGCTGCCCTGGCTGTGCTCTCCAGCTTCTTGTGTACCTGGCAGGGCGTGAGAAGCTGGAAAGTTCTTGGCTTAGTGTAGACACTACAACTAGCTTGCAACAACTAAAACCATCAGTGTTATTCTCATACTTAAATTCAAAAAACAACACTGTCTTGGCTATTAGAAAGAAGAGTAACTCTATCTCAGCCAAAAACAGAACATACTTCCAAGGGAGGAAGGGAAGGAAGATGCTCAAGAAAACTTAAGTGTATACAAGACATATATACAAGACATTTCAGAGGTTTCATTTTAAATTTCTAGAACAATATTCCTGTTCATAACCCCCCAAATCTTGGGAAAATGTAGTACAGCTGGTGTACTACATGTATTGCTGATGCAATTGGTGACTGTCATCACTTAGCCCTGGTGACTGGTGATTATCTTCAGATTGTGGCAGTCCTTGAACTTGGATGCTTCTAAAGTGTTAAGAAAAACTAGGTACTTATGACCTACCAAAAAGCGTACTTTTCAGCACAATGTATTTTACGTTTGAATCATCTCTTGAAGTGTTATCTGTTTGACTTTACCTTTTGTGAACTGCTGTCTTTAAATATTTCAATATTTAGAATATTCTGTCACAGCTGCTGCTGAGACTAGATTAGAGTGTTAAGTACCATCTAAAGGATGTTTTCAGTTTTTCTAATGGCAGTCTCAGATTTGGTCCCATTCTTTGCTGAACTGACAATGTTCCCATGAGAAATAGTGGCTTATGTTCTACCATTGGCTTCTGGGCTGAGTTATTTTCATTATTGTTTGTCAGTGCTTGGAGATCAAGGAAGATGCTTTGCTTGTCACTGTGCCAGCAGCGTCAAGCCCTGTCTCATCAGAAAGTCCAGAAATCTTTAAGTAGATGTGGAGGAGAAGTAATAAGGAAAAGAAAAATAATAATCAAATGGAATGGAGAGTTGCAAGTCTTAGTAAGAGGGGCTGCTCCTACATGATATGTAGCATCAAATACTGGAAACAAAGCAGGGTATGGAGAGGTACAGCAAGACAGGACGTGGGAGTGGGGAATAAATGGCAGTGGACTAAAACAATTGAACAGATAGTAGGGCAGAAAGAGCTGTTCAGTTTTTAGTAGAAGGGAAAAAATGTCATGGCAAACATTCTAAAAACAGTGTTAATAAAACAACCAACAAAAAAATTCCAAATATTGCATCTTTGTGGGAAAAGTTTTGGTATGTATTAATATTTAACTAATCAACTTCTGTTGGAATTATGGCTTCCGTGCAGATATGTCAAGGTGTGATATGTTCTTCAGGCAAAGAACATTTTTTTTCCACAGATCAAATGTTCACTTCTGTGTTGCCCTTCTTCCCAGAAGTTCAACATCGGTAGCTATTATGTTCCTTTGTATTTAGTTTTATATCCATTAGTGATCAAATGTAATGAAAGGAATCCCAAAACACCAGTACAAGTGGGTCTCTAGTGTTAATTGCTTTGTATTCCTCAAGTAATTGGAAAAGGCAACCCTAAGGAGTAGAAATAAAAATGCGTTTTACATACCAACACTTTCAGAAGGCTAATGGTGACACTTGTAAAAATAGCAACAGCAGTCCATTCCAAACTGCTAAAAATATCACATGGCTATTAAAGCTTCATAGTGCAGCACAGGGGACTAAGATAACAAAGTAAAGGTCTGGTCTTGTTCCTGCCCTTCCGTGTGTGTGAATTTTAATATTTTTACAAAAATAATAATTTCTGTGGCAGTGCATCTTTTATCAGTCACTATTTCTCATTCTATACTAAGGTTCCTAATTCTGTAACATGTGGAATATTTCTTTAAACTTCAGTGCTTGCACAGCACTTGTGGCTGTGATAGTTCAGTACATCTGTATTGACTTAGTTTAGGCTTTTTGTATTATAATTTTCTCCAAGTTACTGATTTTAATGCTTCTCTGAGCAGCTGCATGCTAGAGATGTTACTGTCAGCCAGGAGCACAGCTTTGTGCAGGTGCGATTCATAGGATGAGACAAATAATGAAAGCCAACAAAGCTGTAAATTTGTTAGGTGTCCTAGAATGTTACGTGTGTGCAAAATTCCACTATTGTTTTGGACCACATGATTGGTGATGCCTTGAACAGAGGTTTCAATGTATTAACCACACTGGTGATTTTAATAAACTTTTGATATATTAGTATGCCTGTTTGGTTTCACTGATGTTTTCAGAAGAAATCAAATGCCAAAACCAGGAAGTTTAACTACTTGGGCTGTTCTGTCAGACATAATTGTAAAAAGTCTGTCTATGGGTGTATAGCAATCTAAACCTAGTTGTGTCCTCATTTCTGGATGCTTTCGTATTCAGTGATAACACTTTGAAATGAGTTCTTTCAATGAAACTTGCTATCCCGTGGAGGAATGAGAATACCTTTTTCAATTTGTATCCTGTCCCTAAGACCTCAGTGAAGTCATTGTTGGTATCAATAGAAGTAATTTAACTTCTAATTGCATGGGGAAAACAAGACATATTTTCATATGTACAGTTGCAAAATATCTTGAAGTTAGTGAGAAACTACACAATTATCTTACCTGATTGAGACCACTGTCAAAAGTGTAGGACAAATAAAGTGTGATTGCAGTAGAACATAGCAGAGTAACCCAGTGAATAGTCACTTCTCAGCAAGCCCATTCAGTGAGTGTAGAATTCTGCCTAAAGTGATGACAGGGACATTATTTAAAAATAATAAATGTATTATTTTGGAAGTGTTATTGAAAATAAAATTAAACACTGCTAAAATCGCACACAGAACAGAGCATCTTTGTTCCTGAATTCTAAGTGAGTAGTTCAGAACTTCCAGAAGTATCTTCAATCAAAAAACAAAGCTGAGATGATTTTGGTACAAAAGGTGGGGACTACTTAATGAGATGATAAACTGAAAGAAATTAAATTAGACTGGAAGTATTTCTGCAGCCTTAAATGTAGTAGGAACTGCCTGCTGAAAGGAGTGTTAGAGAGAGCTCGGTACCACTCCAATTTGACAGAGTTGTTCTGCCACTTAGTTCTTTAATTTTATGAAGGTTACCAGATCTCCATACTGCCAGAATAATGTTAATAATGTTGTTCATCTCAAGCTGGTTAAAGGATGGTCAATAAAGTACAAATTCATTCCTAGCCTTTGCCTAGGGATAGTTTGGAGTTCAGTTCGAAAGTCTGCTACTCTTTGACATGAGATGCCAAATGCCACTGTCCTCTGCCTCAGTCAGAGGGGAACTGTGGAAGCTTGTGAAGGACAGCTTTAATTGAGTAGCTGACCAAACAAGCAGACGTGTGAGTATTTGCATCTTTTATTGAGGAACAACACACATCTTCCCTTTTGACTAAACAGTTGTGTAGCCACAGTAAATGCAAGCCTTTCCATTTTAATTATCAAGCACCTGCCCATCTTTAAGTTATTGTCTTGAGTAAGAGAGGAACAATCTGCCTTAAAATGAGTTGTATTCCAGTGGCATGCAAGCCTTTGGACAGCTGGCTCAGCAGTTAGTGCTGAAGTCCATTCCCAAGGCTGGAAAAGCAGTAAGCAAAAACTCAAAAACCCACACCAAAAAAACTCCAACCCATTCCATAAAAAAACACCAAAAAACTACCCTAAACCAGCACCAAAAAGCATTCCCTGCCTGTAAATTCATTAACATTGGATTTTTCTATTTTTTAATGTACATTTCATTGTGGAAAAACTAAGTTACGAAACACTTGGTAAATGGTGAGGATGGCCTGCGCTTAACTCCCTCATATAATTTAATGGCAAAAGGAGTTAGTTCCCCAGCTTACACACTTAGGAGTTTGACCAAAGGAAGCAGAGCAGTATTTTGGCACTTAGTTCTGCTTTTGATTTCTTGCGTGTGCTGTGTCCCTGACAGGTCAGAAGCTTCCCTTAATGCCCAGAGCCATTGCCTTACCTGGGAGCTGGGGCCTGCTGCTACAAGCCGAGGCAAAGCAGATGCCACAGCGAACATGTGCTGCTTAAATTTGGGCAGGCATGGAATAGCAGTGTTTTATAAAAAACATCAAGCAAGTGATAGTTGCAAATTATTTAATAGTTATGCACCAGGAATATAAAGAAAATAGATGGGAACAGCTGAAGGGAAAATAGCTATGTGTACTTTGTCAACAGTAGTTGGGTCAGAATGGCCTGAAAGAGAAGGGTGGTGCTCTAGAGGACTTATGAATAGCCTGACTTATAAATATCCCATCTTGGATACGCTTTTGCAGTGATTGTTTCTAGATAAAGCAGCTTAGTGGGCTGTTACTGTCTTGATCTTTATGCCCAGGGCTGTAATACTTAATTCTCATCCCACCATTAGACTTTCAATCCATTTGCCTTTATTGCAGTTCTCTATTTTAAAAACCAAGTCTCCTAATTCTCTTTATTGTCACACTTGCTCCTGAAGTTATGTTGTGGTGCTCTGTGGGTCACAGACATGTTCATACTGTGCTTTCTCAAGCTGAGATTTAGGAGCACTGATTTTGGTAATGATCAGAAAACAAAAATGTCATGTTCTAAGTACCTCTTGACAGGAAACAAATAGATTCACCCTTTCTAAATATAATTAAATGTAATGTCAGGTAATATGCTTAATAAGTTTAAGGATAGCTGAATGTCCCAGTGAACACTATTTTTTCCAGAATTTGTGGTGCTCTCTGAGCATCAACCACTGTTTGTATCACTGCGTGCTGGGAAGGCAAATCTCCCATAGATGCTCTCTGGCTGCAGCTACTGGCACAGTACAAATTGAGAATGTCCGTAGGGGCATCTCCCTTGGTAGATCTCACAAAGCATCTGTTGCTGAGGCATCTGGTAGAGATAAATACAATAGGATACTTTGGGCATTCTTTTCTGCATTACTGTCTATGTCTAAGTGAGTTAGTGTCACAACAATCCTGAATGGCAGAGGTGCTTTAATGGTGGATGTGGTTATGGTAACTCTGGTATGATTTGTCATGGAGTTCATCCTTGTGTAGTATCTAGAAGACTTTCTCATATTAAGTAATACCCAGATTTACTTGCAGCAGTCTTGTCTTTGACTTCCGAAACAAAGTCCATATGAAAGGACACTTGAACTTTTGCAATGGGTTGGGTTGGGTCATTGCAAAGATAGTTGCTGAAACAGTATTGCTTTCTACAATGCTGAGTCAACAATTAGATGTTAATTGCAAGGTTGGAAGCAGGTGTTTTATAAATCTCTTTATGCTAATGACTTCCCAAAATGATAAGTTTTTCAGGATCAATGAAACTGTTAAGGGTTATGAGTGGCAGATCGCCACAGAGCTAAGACTATTCATCACCAGCAAAGATTAGAACAAATACGTTAACCACTTATTTGATTTCAGAACGATGGAAGGACAGCTGCCTCAGCTGTGTTAAGAAAAAGAAGCCTAAAACCAGACAGACTGTAAAATGTGCAGAAATGTCATGGGGGTGCACGTTTATTTTTTTATGGTTTAAAATGGGCACCATTGCTATGACAGTCTTTCCACTGCTGGTAATGCATAAAACCTGTCACTGTCACCCTTATCTCTTTTCCATATCCTGTACATCAAGTCCCTTCACTTCTTAATTGGGGCTACTTATTTTCAAAATATTTAAAGTTTTCCTTCTCTTCTGTAACTTTGATTGTAAACTAAAAGCTAAAACACAGACAAGTTGCTTGAATAACTTGGAAAAATTTTAGTGACAATTTTCCACTAGAAAATTGATTCTGGCAGTTGACTTTTACCTTACTAATGCAGGAACTCTTAAAATGGAACTTAAAATGTGTATTTAAACCTGTCAGTAAGTATTCATAGTGCTTAAACTAATCTTCACTCTGTTAATATCCCCTTGTAGGGTAGGGAATATGGCATAAAATACACAGCCATCTTCTCAAAGTGGTAATGGGATATATGTTTATTTATCTTGAAAATATAATGTGAAGTATAAGCGCACCTGATTGTGTTATTTTACAGTGCTATCATACAAAAGGAAAACTTGTCTCACAACTGGCAGTTGGAAAGGAACACTGCTTTCAAGAAGGAAAGGTGATCTTTAATTTTAACTGTAAGAAGCAAATGATGAAAGGTAGAGAGAAGGAAAATGGGATTACAGGACATTTATCTAAACAGATATTTAATTTAGATAAATGTAGGCATTTCTGTAAAGGCAGAATTACAATAGATTTTGTAGGTTAAGCCAATAAAATTATTTCTTAAAATTTCTCATAGGTAATTTCAATTATAAAATTACTTTTGTAAGTAATTTCCTGTGCAAGACTACCCTATAAATGTGCCCTGCATGTTTACTCTAGCACTAAAAACCAAGAGAACATTTAAATTTTCTCAGACTCCTTTTTAAAAACAGAATGGGTTACCACTGAGTGACTTTTTTGACCTTTCATACTGTTTTTAAAACATCTGGAAAAAATTGGAATTGCTGGAAGTTTGACTTACATCATTACAACAATCGTACTTCTGTGTTTCTTGGAGTTGAGTGTAATTTGATGCTAACAGTTCCATTGTGATGTGAGTACTGGTGTAATGTAAACTGTCACCCCTGACATTTTCCTGCCCTGACAGCTTTGTTTCTAGTGTGTGGGTAATTGTAAATTAGGCTAATAGACTTTTTAGCTAGAAGAAAGAACCTCTTGTTCACCTTGTTCTTGAATGTGTGTTAAATAGATGTATGCAGCAGTTACTCATTTTGTATAAAGATGTAATATTTTACCCTTAATGTTGCACTTGTCACTGTGAGTAAGTAATGATGTAACTTTAGATTGCTGAGTGTCATGTTGCTTAACTGGCCTTTTATGCTTTCTTGATATTTTCTTAAAAAGCTTTCTTATATGGGAAAGTAGTATGTACCCATATTTGCGAACTTAACAGTGACTTCTACAACCTTTCTAAAAGCATTTTTCATCTATAATTAATCATCAACGTAATTCACTATTCTAGATTTTTAACTACTCTATACTTTCTATAAGAGGAAGCAATCTTCAATTGCACTAACAATGCATGTTCATAAACGAATAATATTTTAAATGTAGTTTTATAACTGGGATTTTCTCCCTTTGTCCTGTTTGACATGACAGTTTTATCCACAATTTTCCCTATTAAAGCTTCATAGCAGACCTTGATTTAAGGTTTTCTCCTAGGTATGTAAATGAAAAGTGAGTTGCAAATGACTTGGCAATTTATTAGTTTCTCCTTGGAATTTGTTTTTGCATAAAACTATTTTGAGGAAAGAAAGACTTGTTAAGTTTTAAGTATTAATTTATGGATAGTTTCCTGATGCAGTGGCAAAACTTAAGTGCTATTTTCCCCTTCTTCCATTCAGTTTATTCAAGAGAAAGAAGCTATTTTTTGTCAGCAGCATCCAGGAATAGGTTTCCTGTTAATGTACTTAGGTAAGGTAAGAGGTGTTTTAGTAAAAAAAAAACACCTACAGAAACTGATTCTGCTGGGGATTGTCCTAGATGGTTTGCAAACAGAAGATGGCCACCCCACTATTAAAAATATCTAGAGACTGGTTGTGTAACACAGTATTAAACATCTCATAACTCTTGTTTTTCTGTTGTGATTGAGAATTACTTGCTTTTAATCTTCTTTCAGAAGTTTAGGATATCTGAATAGTAAAAGACAGCATTACCCAATAAAGAATAATTGCAATTTCAAGATTTTAATTGTTCCCTGGAATAAAAAGTAAATGCATCCTTGGACTGTGTAGTAAAAATAGAGTTGAAATACATTTAGGAAAAGTTAGTCCTAAAAGATGACTCAGATTGTGACTATCCTCATTATAATAGTTTTCTCTAATTACGGGAATTCAGCTTTCACATATAAGAACCCACTGCATAATTTCCTGGTAAGAAGGGATCAGCTATGCAAACGAACCACCTGTATTCTTTGTATGTGTGACTGAAAAGCTTTAGTTTTTGTGAAAGTAATACATACCTGTTAATAGACTCTTAAAAATCTTTATGCTCCAAAAGGAGCATAACAATAGCATGGCTATTAAAACAGATTATAGTAGTAAAGTAGGTGAAGGTTAGGACGCCTTGCTAGGGTTTTTGTAGGCTTTTTCGGATATTTGATACCAGTATTGTGGGGTATTGGGGTTTAGAGGCTCTGCTTTCAAAGTAGGAGAGAGGAATGAAAACCTTGTTAATGTTAATCCTGTGTATATGAAAGTGCTGTAATAGAAGAACTCATTTACTGTATGTGCTGTCAAACAGTTGAAGTACTGTGTTTTTCAGTCAAAGTCAAGATGTAAATATACAATTCCTCTTTCGTCTGGCAATGTAAAACAAAAGGAGGAATCTTAAGTGCCTAGTTGGAGTTTCATGCTGCAGGAATTTGAAGAAAGATTACTCTATCATGACAAATGAAAGTGTTTGTGGATACACAGTATTTTGATGGCAGTAACCTGATGTATGTATCTGCAGAATGAACTAGCAGAACAAACTTCTGCTTGCTGTTTCTGTGAAAGCTTGTTACTGTTGGCCTTAGATACTGTAGTGTTAACAAGAGTGATTAATAAATGATATAATGATCTCATAAAGAGGATATAGTGATCTATGTATTTATATGCATAATCATGTTTATGTTGTGAACATAAATTTACATTTTAACTTATTTAAATTATTTTGCAGTAGAAGTATGAAGTTCGTACTAAAATGTACACAACTAATCACCAAGAGCTTTTAAGGAGGTTGTAATCTGGATTATAAGGTGATGTCTGCCAGAGTTCAAGCAGGGCCCTTTCAAGGGCCCTGGAATGGTGTAAAGCCTGTAGAATTTCTCCGGCATGCCAGGACCAAGAGTTGCTGGATTCAGGTTGCTTGGGAGTGCATGCCAACACAGGTGATAATCTCTGTGTGAGACTAAATACTAGCATGAGACTGGTAGTCAACAAGTAGTTTCCTCTTATCAGCATCAGGAGGGGTACCTGAGAAAAGTCTGTTGCAAGGCACTGGACAGGTGGAGAGGTGGGCTGTAACCATTAGTAGGGTGAATGTGGATTGTCTTTCCTTGGTTTCCATCTAGATTATTTTTGTAGCAGCAATGGCTCTTAAATATTGTAAATATTTTGATTCTGGATTAATTTTGAATTCAGCATGATTTAAGGTAGTAACACGAAGGATATAAAGAAAGTAAACTCAAACCTTTTATACTGCTCAGCGTGCTGTTCTAGAGACCTTTACTGCTTTGTGCCTATGTCTTCATAGGTCCTTATGTTGCGGAAAGTACTTTCATGGCTTCCATTCTAGAGGTGAGAAAGCTGGTGTTAAAGAAATGAAGGATTACACCTTATCCCTGAAGCACTGCATGTATTTGGCTTAAGCCCTTCAGTATCTGTTCCTGCTTAAACCTTGGGCTATTGAGTAGAAGTAAGAATGAATGGGATAACTGCATATCAGAATGTTTCCTTTTTTTTCTTCTGTGTATTCTTTATGCTGCACTCATTTTATCAGCATTTGGAAAATGTCAGTGGTGTCTATCAGGAACTTCAACAGTTGCAGTGGCAATTAGAAGATGTATGTGTCCCCGCTCCCTGAACTATTTGTTCCCTGTACCATTCCTTGCCCAGCAGAATGGCAATAGCCCCTGCCACTCAGGCCCCACTGCGTGAGCAGTTTACTTTAGGGTATTTCAGTTTGCTTCTTGGCTGTTTGCTGAGGATAATTTAGTATGAATGCCCAGTATTCTAAGAATACTACTTAGATTTCAAAACTCCGTGCCTGTGCTTTAATCACACACCCGTTTGTTTCCACCAGCCCTTTAGAATTTAAAGGATTTTAGTTACTTCTTGATGGAGCATGAGTCTTCACTGACAAAATTCTGATGCATTTGTTAATAGCAGTGGAAAACAAATAAAAGAATAAAAGCAGCAGAACAACAAATATAAGTCACTTTTATTTGCCTTGAGAAAACTGGAGATAAAATTTTGAAGGAAGATAAAGGGTTACATTTTGCTTGGACACTAAAAGACAAATATACTCTGACATGAAAAAATTAAATGATACTGAAAGAAGAAAGAAAAGTAGCTGCTGGATGGAATCTTTTTACTTTGTGATGGACCTGGCTTGTTTGCTCAAACTGAGAAAGATGGGAAAGCGTTTTTGTAACGATACGAATGTGATGAGCACAATTAGCAGTTTTGACTAATGTCTGCCATCAGCCAGTGTAGTATTTGATCTCTGCGGGTTCAGAGCCTTCTGTGCAGTTCTGGGGTCAGTGTTTGTGCTGCTGGGCAGATGCTGTCTCCAGTGTGCCCTGCAGTTGCGTTGCCGGAGTCAGGAAGGTGTAGGGAAGCTCTTGGAATGTACAACAGGTCCCTTCCATTATTTTGTCCTAAAAAGAGATTAGTTTGCATGGGTGTGGGTTTTTTCCTGGGTGTGGTGGAGACATAAACCTAGAGCCATGACTGTGGAATAGACTTCTTTATTCAGGGGAAACCAAACAAAGAACTTAAAGCATTAACAGCTTATTAAATGCAATCTTAATGTGAAAAAACCTGCTATTGCTTCTTTAGATAGAAGTGACTGAGGTCAATTTTTTTTTAGATTTTCTTCAGTGAGTAGCTGAATGTTTTGCTATTTTTCCAGTCTTACCATGATTTTAGTTCTAGCGGACTTGAATTCTAAGATTATTCTGTGATGGCTCAGCATTTTACGGAGCTGAAGATACCTGTTCAGGAGTGTATTTCTTTGCCATGAAAGACAGCACAGTCTTGGATTTGTCTTCATTCACTTGCCTTTTACAAGTTTCAGCTAATGGATGACAAGTGATTAATATGAGTTGCCTTGATTTTGTTGAATAGGGCAGTAGATTTCTCTAAGCTGTCAGTATCTCTGTTTTGAGTAGCTTATTTGAACAATGGCATTTACAGTTTCCAGCAGCATCTTTCTCTGTGTACTTGGTACATCACAAGAAAGAGACTGACATAGAGACCATGGCACGCTCTTTGCATTGGGAAATGATGAAGTATTAAATTTGTTGTTTTTTTTTACTTTGCTGCTTGCTTGCTAACTGTTAGAAGATAAAAGATAATGTAGAAATTAAGCCAGCATCTGGAGTCCGATATAGCAATGGGATAAGCCGAGAACATGACAAACTAAATACTTTAAAAGGCAATGTTGTAAAGTACAGGTGTGTAGGATTATCTCAAAATGGTCTGGGTAGCACAGGGACCCAAGTGACAAGTACAGTAGACTACAGTAGCAGTTACCATCTGTGTAAGATTCAGGGCTCAGTTTTGTCTTAGAAGTAAGTAGTACAAGTTCAGACCTACTCGTGGAAGCTCAGTTCTGAGCTGAAAGTGGTTCAGTAGAATTGAATTCAATGAATGGTAATGGAAGGCTTTTGGCATTTAATTTCTCTGCTCACAAAATAGATGTGGATATCTGAGGCATTGAGGGCAGTCATGTTGCATGAGTTCTGCTTGAGTTGTTTTTGTCCATTTTCTCATTCTCACTCTGGTTCCCATAAAGATGATTTATCTTACAGGGAAGGTCTTAAACTCTAGAACAAAACTCTAGTCTGGAATCATACCATAATAGGATGTCTTCTGGCTCCAAAACATTAATGTAACTTTATGTAAAAGTACACAAAGTAGCTCTGGTTTTTGGTTTTGGTACAGGCAGCCTCATAGCCAACAAGTGGTGGATTTGTGTGTTGAATTAGGTTATGAATTTTAAGATACATGGCAATGTTGGGGTAAGTATGCTTGGCTGTATTGCTACTTGTCACATAATTTTCCCTTGCTGATGTGAGGATTACCTCATCCCCATGAGTAACTTCCGTATCAGTGAAGATAACTGTGGACTGATCAGAGCACTATTTAAGGTGGTTTCAGATTGTCACACAGATCTGATGTGCTGATCAGAATGTTCTGTCCCTACAATCAGATGTCTTTCATAGTCTGTTCAGAGAGGCAGAATTTCAGAGGTCCCAGGTTTTTGCTGCACACTCAGTCAGTGACTCAATCTCTATAGTCGAGTACACAGTGATTATGTCTTCTAGCTTACCGCAATTTTCTTTCCCTATTTCTGTCTTCTGTGTCTTGGTGGTACAGAGCTGATCTCAGATCACAGGCAAGGGGTTAATATCTTGTAGTGATCTGGCAGGACACAATATCAGTAATTGTCATTGATGGATTGACCAGCTCCATCCCTTTCCCTTGGTGTGCCAGAACTGTTTCGAACGCTTGCTTCCTCTATCAGTGTACTACCTGTCCTGAGGAAAAATGAACAACTTAATTACCAGTGACAAGCTATCATGCACCTTTCAGCAGCGCTGGTGTATCTTTTTTAAATCATTGCTAACATCAGGAGTTCCTTTGATGTACTGTATTTCTGGATGAATTACACTCTCCAAACAATTTGTCATACTCAGTAAAAGATTCTTTATATTGTTTCTCTTCGTCTATTGAATACCATCTTTCCAATTTGTGACGCTAGGAAGAAGCACTAAAATATTGTGTTGACTGTGCAGTTATTAGTGTTTTCAGATTTTGTAGGTGTAGTTGCAACTGTCATTGTCAGGTGTTTTAGCAAGTGGTTTTAGGATGGAAACAGCGGTAGCATTGAAAAGGTGGTCAGAGAAGCATCCAGATGTTTGCCAGAGTAGTCATGAGGCTGCTAGTCCAGAAGAGTTGTATTTGCAAGAAGACATAGCATATCTTGAAAAATGTGTGGAGTTTGCAAGAACACAACTTGAAGTGATTCAGTAGTTCGTTTACTATGGGGGGTCCCAAGGGAAACAAGTTCCTGTAAGATTTGGTTGAGCTACTACTGTGAAACTGTCCTTTATACTAGGTGAGATGCAGCAAATGTTAGTGTCTTTCTGACTACACCATTTAGATTTCACTGCTTTTAAAGATGAAGTATCTTCCAAATGCCTGTCATAAATTCCTGTAACAGAGTTGTAGAAACAAGACAAAATCTGTGCCAAGCAGTCTTGAACAGCATACTACTAATACACTTAAGACATTTCTCCTAGGAAATTGGAGCTCTGTAATAGAAAGCATGTTTTCAGATTAATCTAAATGACTGTATTATTAGAGTGCAATGGGATACTCTCAGCCAATCAAGAATACTTTTTTCCCTGATCAGTCCATGGGGTGAAAAGCAGATGCATTATCTGGTTCCTGTTGATGGGAACCAGGAGGAGAATAATCAGCTGAGAGTTATCCAGTAAGCATATGGATGGTACACAGATAAGGATGGAAAACAGTGCAGTATTTTCTCCTCTCATTTATACTCACTGCAATCTGAGTTGCATAGATGAGTCCTGATGAATAGCAATGCTAAATGATACGCAAACTACTCTGGGAATGGAATACAGTACAGCCGTCGTGGCCCACTGAGAAAAGGTTTTGGTGCTGTGTCTAAACTTAATCTGAATTAATTACATAGAACAAGTATTAGGTAATGGCACTGAGTAGAGAAAGATCTAAAGTGCTTTTCTAAGAAAAGGTAATTTAGAGGTTCACTTCTAGTTTTCACTTGTCCTTTCATCCCCACCCCTGCATGTTGGGAACCAAGAGGTATTTCAAAAGGAGAAAGAACTTCCTTCTTCCCCCTAACCTGTTTTATAGGGAGAGGTCATTTGGCCAGTTGGGAGCTACGTAGAACTTCTTTGTATGGAGACATATGTGACTGTTGGGAACCATTATGAGTTCAGAGTGAAGAAAAGCAGTGCTTTGGTGTGTTGTAAACGGCAGTTACTCCCCTACCAATGCACAAAGGGTAAAATGGCATCTTGGTGCAGGTGAACTCAGTGCTGTGAGAGGTCATTGAGGAAGAGTAGTTAGTACAGGCATGTGTTGCTTTTTCTCTATGCTATCTGGACCTTGTTTGATTTGAGACAGGTTATCTTGCCTTGCATAACTTCGCAGTGGGCTAGATGTAGTCAGGGGAAAAAGTCTTCAAGTATAGACACTACACAAAGTGAAGACTTTTTTCAAAAGAAAGTTTGCTGCTCATAGGACGCAGCAGGTATTTTCCTCCTGCATAACTCTGACATGCACCTACCCTTCTACTGTGCTTAAAACTGTGTAGCTGTAAAGTTACAGTCCTTTTGGGCAGGGAGGAAGAGTAGTCTAGAGAAGGAGTAGAATATTTATATAATGAATAAAGGCTGAAACATGCTGCAGGCTTTAATTAAGCCTCCAGAAACATTGTGTCAGATGAAAGTAGATACCAACATGAACCAAGTACTGATCTACTATTCAGAGATCATAACCTTGGTCTAATTACATTATTAGTATATAAATTATTGCATGAATTATTTATATAAAATTAATATTACAGATATTAGTTGTCATTAATAACTTGGAGGTGCCTTTTTGTCACAGAAGAACAGATTAACATTATAATTACTGCATGAAAAATAGATATTGATGAAAAAGTGCTGTTTGAGACATATAATTGTCATTACGTTATGTATTTTTCTATTCATTTTTTGCTGTTCATTATTCTGTATTTCTAATTATTGTCTTCAAGAAGAGCTGTTAACTTTGATTTATTAGTAGATATATTGATGTGGGATATTTTAGCACCTAAAAGAACACAGTTGCTTGGTTACTTGTGGAAGGTAAAGCAGACAAAAACAAGCCTCTGCAATAGCTTAGTAAACTAACTTGCAAGTGTTGTGGCTACAGTTTTGTGAATCTGTGCTGACTGAAATCCTGGTCTCAAACAACTAACTTGCCATTTCCTTTGACATCTTCCCCTCCCCTTTGTCTTCTCAAAGGTGATGAGAAGAATCAGCAGTATAATTAAAGCCATGATACACATTGTGAGAAATTAGAGGTATTGACATTTTACTTTAATGGTTCAGTGCTGGCTGTTGGGGAATACTAGCTAGACAACAATGTAACACAGAAAAGGTTTCTTGGTTTGAGATCTTCAAAACAAATGTGCTGATGTTGTAATGTTTTCACAGAAGCATTAAAACCCCCCTGTTTGCTAGTGACCTCCTGAAGCTGCTCAGATGAGTAATAGCTATAGCTACAAGCTCAGACGAGTACCCCTGTAGACTGACTTTTGGAGTAGAAAGGTCTTTTATGCTTGAATCAAAGAATCTTGATTTAGCTTTGGTTAGATAAATATTTGGGCTCTAAGAGCAAATATAACAATTTTGTATGAAATTATCGTAGTGAAAGAAATTGAGTTATCTTTCCATGAATGGCTTACCTACAAATTCTACTTTCTTATTTGCTGCCTCCTACTTTACTGTATTCCAGATGTGGATGTCCTTTCAGGTGTCCTCTGCTCAGGAGAACCTCAGTGTTAGGCTAAATTTTCCTGCTGTGTAATTGCATGTTTTTCTTATCCTTCATGCATTATGTACATCATGCTTAGGTTTTTTGATGTCAGTTTACTGCCACCAAGCAGCCATGTTTTTAGTAATTCTGGGTCAAATGTGGTTGACCCAAATTCATCATTTTCCAGCTTTATCATCAGACGAATAAGAAGGTAACAGGAAAGAGGTTCTGCTGTTCAAGGGAGGCTGCTGTTCTGGCACAACTGTTCAATGAAACTGCTGCTTACTGTTATGCAGTTGTATCACTTAGTAAAAATGCTTTTGTGGCTGATTCCTAAGAAAATGAGGACTGTACTTGTTCGAGGTCTCAAGATTAACAGAGGTCTGGGTGTTTTAACAATTCTTGCCGTGCTTCGTTCTGTCACGCCAAGTCTGATGTCTCATGATGAAGTTTACAAGTGCATTACAAGCAGCTAGTAGATTCAAACTGCTTTTTTTCAGCACTCCACACATTTAATATATTTATTAAATGCTCCAGAAGGGCCATAGCACTCTTCAGACATGAGTCACTGTCTTACGAAGGACTATACAAAGTTACTTTCCTGACTGGCAGAGCCTCTGTTAAATTTATGCTTAAATTTATGCTTACTATGAGTAAGGGTGACTGAAATTAATGCAGTATTTAGCTTTAAAGAATTGATGAGCAAATTCTGTAATGTTTATTTTGTAATATGTATTTTTTCTTCCTCCCAGTGGTAGTTAAAGTTCTATAAAAATCAGTTTTCCTTTACTGCTGCCTAGGCTATGTCAATTAGGCTGGGTGCAATCTCCAGCAGCAGGTGAATTCTTGTTGCATGGCAGTGCATTTCCACTTTGTGTAATGGTCTTTTTTTCTTTAAGGCTGCAGGATAGTTTTCTTACATATTGGGATGCAAGCATTATGTGTTCCTTTATTTATACAAAATGTGGAAAGTGGAAACCGTCTTGTGGCTGTCATCAGGAGCTGTGTGTTGCTCAGACACTTGATCAGTTTTTGATCATTATCATGTTAGTAAGACTTTTTTTAGGTGAATCAGAAGTATGAATATGAATTGTCTTAATCTGAAGGTTTAATCTGAGTCTTTAATGTTTTGACGAAGTTACCTGAAAAAGGATAACCTCAGGTTTTCTGCAGGAGCAGCCACTGCTATGTTATGGGCTGAGCTGCTTGTGATAGGTGGATGTTCCACAGATCGAGAAGGAGGATTACCTTGCTTATTGATCCCAGTAGGGGGGTACATGTGAGCGGCCTTGCAAACACTGACAAGAACTGGTTGCTTCTGAGTGTGTGCCAAAGGATAAACATGGCTACTTTGCATACTTGCTGATGAAAATCATCTTCAGACACCATACCTAGCTGACTTAAAATTAGGTGTTGTGAATGGTTTCAAGCTTCCCTAGAAACTATTCTTAGTGATTATTTCTGTGCTTGTGTGCTGCTGCAGTTGGAAGTTTTAGTATTTTGAGTGCTTCAGTTCTTTGCCTATAAAATAAGAATAAAGCAACGTTTTTGAATTACATTAATGATGCCAGGTGCTGGGATGCTACTGCATCAAATGTTGTGGAAGTGCTATTCTGAAACAGGCAAAAATGAGTCAGACAGCTTGGGTTCTTTTCTTGCCTCTGCTACTCATCTGTTGCATGACCCAAAGCTATTTGTGTCAGTTTTCTGTGCCTTCCTGTGTGTCTTGGCTTTTTCTTAAAACATGCACACACACACACATATGCATGCAAAAAAGGTTAAAAGTATTCATTCCTGGTAAACAATTTCCAACTCTCTGCATGGAAAATACTATAGAAGGCAGAATGAGAGGGGGAGAGGGATGGTGGTGTCTAGAAACAGGAAAGAAATCCAGAAAAATAAAAATGCTTCTGCTTTCACCAAATAGTTTGACAGTTCATCCACAAGCAAGCTGTCCATGCTCAAGCTGTTTCATGGGTTGAACCCTGTTTGACATTGTCTAATCCTGCTTCAGTGGAAATGTTTGTATGTGCATCAGTACAAGCAGCTCAGTGGCACAGTCTTTCATGGGGCAGACATTTCTTTATTGAACTTAACAGAAAAACGTCTCTGAATGCAATTGAATAAGAATGATCAAGCACTCTAGAATGTGTTTTGAGGACAGTGCTGTGAAGCATAAGTAGTTGCAGGCAGAACTAGAAGCAGTTATGTTGCTGGGAATCCATTTCTGTCCAACATCTGACTAAACCAGCTGATTTTGGAATTCCACTTAGATTGTAGCAGTTCAGTGGCAAGCCATGAAATGTATCTGCAATCAAAAATACTTGATAACAAATCCTTATAAATGAATAACAGCAGAAGGCAATTATCTGTATTGCCCTTTTGAGAAAGTGAAGATTCAGTTAACTGAAGAGCAGTTTGATACCGAGGGGCAGCAGAAGTGTTGCTTTTTTCTTCTGAAGAATGGAATTTTATCCAAATGATTTAAAACCAACAAATTGTGACTAAGACATATTCTGTGCATGTACTTGACTAAGACCAATATGGTGTTCCTCGTATTTGAGAGCTTTTACTGTTGGGGTTAGTAGTACTCTAGGACTTAGACATTTAACTCTGATGTCAAAAGAAACTATGTACATAATGTCTCTGTCAAAACAAGCTTTTTGCCTTCATCTTAGACACATGTACCTTTCTATTTTTTGTTTGTGTACAGATTTCTGTTTCCCATGAAGACATGAATGTTAAATTTAGGCTTTATTCTCAAACAAAACTGTGTTCCTTCTAGCAGGAGCGGAGTTTGTTCAAGCCCTAAGAAAAGTTACTCCTTTGCTATTTACTAGATTTACAGGTCAGATCCTAGACCAGAAGAAAGAGGGGAATTCTTTTCTGAGTGAGATATTACAGATGGCACATACTTCTCTTAAACACAAGTGGAACTGGTAACATTTCCAGTCTCATTTCCACTTCCAGCACTTTAGAGATGACCCACTGCGAAAAGGTGAGTGCAGGAGGTCATCTAGCAGCACAGTGTGTGTGGTTGTGTGTACTTTATATACGCATGTAGTCAAACTGTGTAACTCCTATGTGTTTGTATGTGTAAAGTAGAAAAACTTATCTGCTCAGCATTTGAGAATAGACATAAATTGTATAAACACAAACAAACTGTTAATTTGTTTATGCCTGAAGAGTTTTCACAGAATATTCTTGAGTTATCAGATGCAAATGGACATTTATATGTTGATAACTTCTACTTGGGAAGCCTTTTGTATATTTAGGATACAAGTGAGAGCACTTTCATGCTGTGCCTTACACATTACTGTATTATATTTGACTAATTTCTTCTGAAAACATTTTTTTACAAGTAACTAAAAACCTTGGTTTCCCTAATGATGAGTAAAGACTTACAAGTTGTGACCCTCACCTGGAAATTAAACCGATAGATGTCATTATTAGTTCAAGACCAGCAGCTTCTAATAATCTTGAAATAACTGGCAGAAAACTTGAGCTGGTCCATGCCTTTTTGATAAGTGCCTCTGAATTATTAGCTATACCTGGGAAGTCAATAGGCCTGCAAAAGCAGGAGTATTCTAATGACAGTACTCTGAATCACAGAATTTAAGACTCTGTCCCTGCCTTGACATTGTTTTTTCTCCATAAGCAATGTGCAAACTCAGCTATTCTCTAGGGAAATGACTAGAATTGCTGCTGTTGGACTGTGGAGATTATTTCTCTTATCACTTGTGGGTTAGGGCAGACCACTAAAACATGAGAACCGTACTTCACTACTTCTGCTGGAACAATTTTGAGCTGTTAATCTCTTCTGTTCATGACACTCGTGACCTCCATGCTACATGGTGTTCTCGCTCTTATTCTTTCCTGTTAATTCTTTTCTGCTTGGCATAAGCAAACACTGGCATCCACAATCCACTGTTTCCCAGATGAGGGTCCAAATCATCAGAAAATCATACCTCTGTTTATTCCATGAGTATGTACTTTAATACAAAGTGGAACAGTGATTTTCTGTTACAGGAATCTCCCATCAGCACACCCCAGAGCCTGACATTGAGGTCAGTTCAGGGTATTTCAGAGCCTGATTGCCTTTGAGAAATGTTGATTGAAATCTTTGCAATTAAGTAGGCAAAGGAAGAAAAGCCAGATTTAGCTCACAGTTGCTAAGAGTGTTCTAACTCTGCAGTTTGATCTCCTGGAAGGAAGCAGAGCTATTCCACCCATTCTCTGTTCAGCATTCATCTGTATTTACTTCAGCTTTTAAGTGCTGGAAGTGAATTGTTCCATCTCAAATGGAGTAATTTGCTTCTTGTAACTATTGTTTTGGCAAAATGAGCCAGAATAAGGTTTTTTGTGTTAAATGTTACAATTTTTATACACTGTTTGCAACTCAAACAAAAACATCAGTTATTGGATACAATTCCCTTTCAACCAAAAAGGACTGCCTTCAAGTTCTGGCTTTGTGTGGTGCTGAGAGAGGGAGAATGGAAAATGCCAGATCCATGGTTATTGTAGGATTTTTCTTTTTTCGTGCTGTTAGCATTGGCTGTACAGATTTAAGGTTGTGTTGAGTTGGGTTGTTTTGCTTTTGTTTTGGAAATGGTGAGTTCTTAGGAAACACTAAAACACTGTTATACGCTTTACAGTATTATTATATAGTTTATAGACTTGAGTAAAACTTATTTTTAGAGGTAGCAGAATACGAACAAAAATACTCATCAATAAGAATTTCTGCAGTTAATGAAATAATTGTGTGCAGTGTACTTAATAGTTATGTGGGATGTTTTGTGCAGCGCTGGTCTTTGCTACAATCGTTGTCCACTGATACTGCATTTGTACTGCTAATGGAGTGGTTTCTGTATAAAGATTTAGAGAAGGCAGAAACCCTGTTGGGAAGAGCTTAGCTGATACTTCAACATCTTCAACCAGAGAGTACTGCATCATACCAAAATCAGTCATGGTCTGCTACAGCTGAGTCTTTACAATTTGCCAGAGGGCAAATTAACAGTCCTAGTGCGAATGTACATCTGTTAGGACCTGTAAGAACAGTGGTGACTGTGAAACTCGGTGGCTGAAATATTAAATGATTGGGTTTTCCCCATAGTGTTTTGTGACTCTTTGGGAGCTGTCAAAAAACGCGAATGACGTGGCATTTTAATCTTTTGAAAAACGGAGGGAAAGGCAGCTCCCTTTCTGTTGTGTACAACCTTGTGTGTGTATGTGTGGGAGAATAAGTGAGAGAATATGTATAAATGGTGGAGAGAGGAGAACCCATGGAAAGATGTGGAGTAATTGAGGGGTAGGAGCACAACTAAAGGCTGGAATGTGAATGAACAGGCACCAGGTCAAAACTAATCCAAGAAGTAAGTACAAACAGAAGAAAATGAGAGAGACCTTGGGATAAACATTCCGAAGAAGCAGTAGTTACTCACTGAAAGTCCCTTTTTGCTGTTCTAAGCCTAAATGCATAGACAGGATGGTTCTACCATTTTATCTAAAATAGAAAACCCCCTAGGAAGGAAAGTCCAATCCCAAACCTCTTTGTCCCCACTGAATATGAAATATCACACTTAAGCTTGTGCTGCCAATCTTGAAATTTCACCTTTGTGCAATTTTGATGACACCATATTAGCAGTACTTTGAGATGCATCTGATTTTGCCTACCCAGTTCTAGCAGCCTGAATACGGAAGGAGCGTGGCTTCAGAAATTTCCTGTGTATGCGAAAGACGTTGGTGCTTTTCTGCAGGAATGTACTGAAGTTAGCAGAAAAGTTACTTACAAAGGTGGCTGGAGAGCTTTGTAATATTTCTGTGGGGATTTCTGAGGTGTGAGGTAAACATTAGCAAAGAACAAAATTTTGTCAATGGCCCTCTAGCACCAGATGCTCCAGAAAAGACACTGATGCTTTATTTTCACATTTCAGCCTGCTTCTTTGTAAATGTGGCTTTTATTTTCAATACGGAGAAAAAATGATTGATTTTTCCCCCCCAATCAAGTCACAAGTGACATGCAAACATGCCAATGATAACTGAAGTATTTTAGGGGGTGGAAGACCTCCAGGATTACAAGCCATAATTACTGAGAAACTTCTCTTCTTTTTCTGTGGTCTATTCTGCCAGTTTTTCTGGAAGTTAATTTCTTCTGTAGGCAATCAAGAATATTTAATTTTGGGAAAATATATTACTCCAGCTGTAATGCACTGTTTTTACTGCACATTGTGGTTCAAGAGAAAATTAGGTTTCATTTGGTTCATTCTTTTTATCGCAATAGTCTTTGTGTGCAAGTGTAGAATACTTGATAGCTAAGCAGCCATAGGATATGGGATTCATCCAGATCAATCGCTAATGCTTTTTAGCCTGTTAATCCAGGAATATTGTAGGCTTCACAGTAAATGTTCCTGTAGAAATGAGCTGTCTTCTACTGTATGCGAGGTTAGGTAACACTTCAGTTTTCACGAGTTGGTGAGGATTCCTGACGTGTTCCAGCGGTATTCTACTTTGTCATATTAAACCAGTTCTGACTATAAAACTAGTATCTGCATTGAAACTGTATCCAGATTTCTTTGATTTCCTGGAGCTACAGCAAATGCATATCCATCTAAAATGAGCTCAAGATCAGCAGACAGCACGGAGCAGCATACAGTACTTTGAAAGATTAATGCAAGATATAAAGGATAATTTTGTACTTCCCATGTTTGGCCAGTCTGAACTTTTCAGTGGTGGCTTAAGGATTTTTAAGGATCCCTTTTTGGCTTTGAATCTGAGGAAGCGATGACTTTGTTAAGAAGGAGAGGGAGGACACATAACTTCAAGCCTCTGAAGATGCAGTAGCTTACTCTTACATACTGCTGACTTGACTGCTCAGTCTGCTGGCTTCTCCCCAGCTTCTTGAATTTGTGTTCCCTGCTGAGTTACATAATGAACGTTCTCTGAACTCCCACACTTTCCACATGTCTTCCCACACAGCCTCTTTCTTTTGCTAAAAACGGATGGAAGAATTCTAACTCACTAGTTGAAAAGCTTTACACAATGCTGCTGAATCACATCTCAAAATAGGAACAAATCTTTCAAATTTTTTTTTAAAAAAAGCAACAAAACACCCCCCCAAAACAACCCAACCCGCCCTCCAACAACACTGACAAGGCATTGCAGAAGGGCAAAACAACTGTGAATCAACTCTAATTCTTTCATCATCAATCTAAACAAAGCCTGTAGGTTAACTGCCATTTCAAAAATAAAAATCTATGATGTTGGTCACATAGCTCCCAGATGGCAGCAGCTAGTGGTGGACAAGTAGCACAGATACTTGCTAGTCAGAAATGAAATGTCTAAATACTCACTTTAGTGTAAATGTAATAGTGAAAGCAGGAAAACTTCCAGTTGACCGTTGGATATTTTTATCTCTACGTGGTTTACAGCTAGACTTGAAAGGAAGGACATCAAGTCCATTAGCAAAACCCTTTACTGGCCAAATTCCAGTAGCTGTTAAGTTGAAAATTGCCTTGATACTTCGGGAGCATCAGGGTCTCTACATTGCTGGGAATCAAGGCATAGCAGTCTGACAAAAGTACTTTATAGCCAGTTGTAAATATACTTAGAAAATCAGTGCAAAGTCACATTTTTCAACTGACTCTCAAAGTGTGAAAGCTTATTAGGGCACATTTAAAGTGCAACAGGACCTTACTAGACTGGAGTTGGAACCTGTTACCTTTACTTGGTTGATATTAATTTTTAATTTCCTAGGTGATATCAAAGTCTTCCAGTGTCTTAGGCATAATTTTTTAGATAATTTTTCCAATAGTAGAAACTGCCTAAATAACAGAACTTAGATATTTCAGGGGGATGTTCTGTGGAAAACAGATGTGTGAGAGAAATGGAAGCTGGAAAGCAATCAACCTAGGTTTTTGCAAATTCTACTAGCCTTGTCTTGTCTTGCTTTTTAGCCCAGGAGCTTTCAGTGGTTTCTTCTGGTCAAGTAAAAACTACACAGCCTCTTTTCTTCATTGTTTACTTCATTTCTTCACTGTGGTGAGGCTTCTGGTTTACTCCTTGTGCCTTCATGGTCCCTATCCTTGGGTCTGTCAGTCTGCACCTGTACCACAACTTTCACCTTTAGCTGATGTTCCCCTGCCCTGTATTTTGCTTTCCAGGGAGTGTCATAGGTGGGTGTACTTGGTCTCTGAGAGACAAATTCTTCCCCCTTTTGAGAACATAGCAGCTGTGCCAGGTAAACTGTAGACATAACTGCTTTATGGAATAAGTAAGATATACTGAGGATACTGGAGGGAGAAGTGTCATCCTACTGTACCCTTACAATGCTGGAAATATATGTTTTTTTTTCCCTCCTCTCAAACTGTTTTCAGTGGGCACCCATCAGACTAATGTGGGAGGACTCAGTCCCTCAGAATCTGTCTGGAGTTCAGTCACTGCTCCTTTATTTTTGGTTTCTGGGCAGACTCCTTATATAAACCTTTTTATTCTCTCCTAAGAAGTGATGTTGACAGTATAGTTGCATAGTTCCTATGTCAGTATGAAGTCTTCTCATTTTGTGGTTTTTGTGGGGGTGTTTTTATTGGCATTTACTTTTTTATTCCATATCCAGAGAGGGAGCTTAGTTTCTTTTCTAAGCATGCATTGCAGCAATGGCTTTTTGCATACCTCTCATCTCTTCATGGTATTGACAATATTTTTTAGTATATATATTTGTACGTGCTTCCAGCAGTATACATAAATAATGAACTATATGTGTGCTTCCCTGAAGTAACTTTCTGAAAGCATTTTGGGAATTAGGATCCCAGTTTTTTCAATATAATTCCTTCTGTTTTTCTAGCTCTGAAGCCCTCATTCTAAAATTCTTTATATTTGTCATATGTACTCATGGTATTTTGAAGGACTTCAGGTAGATCTGTTCTACTGCTTGTAACTTTCCAAATGCCCACTCCACCCTGCCCGAGTTTTCTTATTAAGCTTTTCATTAGGTCTCTGTCACATTCGTCAACTGAGTGTGTGTGGAGGAAATGGGACCTGTAAATCACCCAGGACATGTTCTTTTACAAACTGTTTTATTTTCTAGCTGGGATACCATATGCAACTGATAGTTGCGACATCTTAATCCCCACTTGCTGCATAGCAGACAAGGATTTCTTCTCTACGATCCTCTTACGAGTGATTAATATACAGGAGAAATAGTTCTTTATGGCAGTTGAATTATTTTCTTGGTCATCCTTAAATTCGGGTTGGTTACTGGTGTTCATTTTCAGTACTTATTTTCTCCCCGTATGACCTATTTTTTTTCATTGATAGCTGAGAAGAAGCTTTTCATGGTTTAAAACAGTGCAAGGAGTTAAAAGCAATGTGACTGACTCACCCGCTGGCTACATCTTAACGAGTTTACACAAAATCAGAGTCCAATTATACACTGTGTTTGTTATCAACTACAATGAGAAGATGATAAGGAAAGAATGGCCCAGAGGGTAGAGAATACATATGCTATCATGGTTGGTGGTAAAAACATCGATAACATTTTGAGTTTTGTTTTTAAGTTTAAAGGGAAACTCAGTTTTGAGGTGGTTTTTATGTTCAAATAAAAATTTCTACTTTTGTGTAAGACTATCAGACATCCTTACTGATTAATTGCAGCAATCTCTATGTAAGGGCTACCCAGTATGCCATTCATCAGATGTGTCAACTGCCTGAGCATTTTGTGGGTTGAAGTGAAGGACTGGCCTGTGAATTCCAAGCTTGTGTAATGCATGTTTTGCTTTTCTGGAGCACTGCGTGTACATGCTCTTAGTTTTAATAAAAATCGGTAGAAAATCTACCCTGACCTTGAGTACTTAAAATGGTAACTTCTCTATTAGTTTTGGAACTCAAGAATATATTTTGTACCATTTGTTTGGCTCTTCCTTTTGAGGAGGATAAAAAGCAGTTAGTCTTGAATTCTGTTCCTTCTAACTCATTGGCTGTGTAAGCCCTCTCGTTCTTGGTCCTTCTTAATGCAGGATTCAATGGAAGATCTTTTATGTAAGCCTTGATTGAGGAAACAAAGCTGGTAAAAGAAGTGCAAATATGTTTGCTTTTCATCTCTAATATTGATTAGTAAGTCTGATTGCATCTGGCAGTAACTGCAGACTGCCACCTAGGAACAATCAGTGTGGTAAGCTGGCCATTGGCAGGGTGTTTGACTGGCTTGTGCTGTTTTTCAAATACATGGGTCTACCAGCTTACAGCCATAAAGGAAAAAAGCCATTGCCTTAACCATTGAAGGACTCTCTGTATTAGAGAGACAAAACCCCCTTTCATTATGAGCCTTGAGTGCAAGAATAGCAGGGACAAAAATACAGTGGGAGATGGCTACAAACCCTTGTCCCTCTTGCATAATGCTGCCCTATAGTCTTCTGGGCACCCCTGTCATCTGCCTACCATCTATTTATCAGGAGTCCCGAAAGTAGGGTTGCACAGCAGCAGGTGGATACCGGTCTCAGCTGGCATCCTCTGCCAGTAGAATCCTCCTGCAAGAATTACTTTGTCATGTTAAAATAATGAATGCTTTTTCTACTGTACCTGAATGTCTTTGTACAAACCTAGCTAAACTGTGACTTGTTGCATCTCTAACTCATGTTCTGTCTTGAATACTGGCTTCTTATAGCATTGATAAAACACTATCTTGTGGCAATGTGTGCATCTTCCCTGCATGCCCCCTCTTCATTTTTACTTCCATGCTGTTAATTCCTCTTCAAGTGTAATGGTAAGGTTCTATTAGCTGAAGCAAGACCACCCTGTACATGTTAAATGGAGCCCAGGACCAACCCCAGCCTGATCCATGACAGCTGTTTGAGATTCCTGCTCCAGAGGGTTCATGCCCTGCTGCCTTGTGGGGAAGGGACCTTCTGACACTGGGCAGAGATCAGAGAAACCCGCATGCCAGACTGAACACATTAAACTCCTGGTGCTTGTTGCTCTTTGTTTTTTTGTTTTCATTGAAGTCAGTATTCTGATGTGTGTTTTATTTATGGTATCGGGGACAAGCACAATAGCTCTATTAATCATATCTTCCCCTTTAAAAGCACCCGTGCTCTTATCATATGGAACAAGTCTATTTTCATTTTGGGTTAAGAATTAATACTGTGCTGTGTTCTCTGTATAATGTATTTAGATTTAAAGACCACTGAATGCCTTACTATATATTTTAAGACACAGACTGATTAGTTTTCCAGTGCAGCACTATTACAAGGTTCTGGTGGCACACGGTAGTGCTACAACGTAGATGTTGAATGACAATTGTTGTGTCAAGAGATCCCAGCAGACCACACAGTGTGTGCTGCAAATTCTATCTGTGATGAGCAAGAGAAGCATGGCAAGACTACCCAGGTATTGCTGGAGCATGACAGCACTAAACAAAGTCATCAGGGCTTGTAAGAAGTTGTGGATCAGAACAGCACTGAGAAGGGAACATATTGTTTATAATCCTGTGAATTGAGAAGTGTGGGAACTCTGGCCTCAGATTTGATAAGGAGCACAGTGTAGCTTGAACCAAAGTAACTATAACGTTGGCATCAAGTAACTCTTTACTGGAGGAGTTGCTTGTTTCTCACATGCGTGGTGTCAGTTCATATCTAACTTGCTCTGTTTCTACCCGTTTTTCTGTGTTCTACGAGCTGTTACATACCTATCTCAAGTAACTACCTTTTACATACATTGCTGTATCTTACTTTGTAGTGCACAATTCTTTTTCTCATTTTATTTCCTGTAGCTTTACCCATGTAGTAATTGGACAAATTTCTGTTCAGTTGGTATGCTAGTGTAGTGATCTCAAATGACAGAAGAGTCAACTCCATGTTACACGGAGCAGTATTTTTGTTACTGTTCTTCCATAATACTTTAAGGAAGTTCTTAGTAATAAAATGAAAATAGGAAACCATTTACTCTTTTACGTAAAACTATCAACATAAAGTATCTCTGGGAAGAGAAGAAAAACAAACAAACAAACCTTTGAATTATGTTGTTGATTTTCTGAAGCATAATGAATACAAAGCTTCCAGTTTCTCAGAGGTCTCATTTTTATGCAAGACATTAGTTTGTCCAGAGGCCTCAAGCTGAGATATGAGCCAAATAAAATTCTATGTAATTGTTCATGTAAAAGAGTTTAGAATCACTTTTACATTTTAATAGAAAAGAAGTAAAAATACCTTTTTTTAGAAACATCTTTTATCTGTTCAAATAAGTCAAAAAACATGAAGGGATTTGTTCTGTTACATAGAGGCTTATTTCGTCCATGTGCATGTTTTGGGTGGAACAAGCATCTGGTGGTTAATTGATTATTTCTAGAAGCAGGTAGTTACAGTCAGTGGGACAGTCATGATGTGCTGTGTCAAGTCTTGTGGCTTAGCCCCAGCCAGCAGCTGAGCACCATGTGGCAGCTCACTCATCTTCCCTGTGGTGGGATGGGGAGGACAGCTGGAAGAAAAAGGTAAAACTTGTGGGTTGGGATAAGGTCAGGTGACTGGGACAGCAAAGAGAAAGGAAAATAACAACAGTACTTAGAATATCCAAAGCGGGTGATACACAATGCAATTTGCTCAACCCTGGGGCCTGATGCCCAGCCTGTCCCTGAGCAGTGACCCCTCCTCCCTGGCCAGCCCCTTCATATACTGAGCATGGCATTGTATGGTATGGAATGCTGCTTTGGGTCAGCTCTCCTGGCTGTGTCCCCTCCCAGCTTCTTATGAAAATTAACTTTATCCCAGCTGAAAACCAGGACATTTAAAATTCCTTAAAACATAATCTAGAAATATGAAAAAAGCCCTCTTCCCCTCCTTCACTCTTACTTTAGAAAAATCCCAAGGTCCAAACCAAATGTAAGGCACAAACTTTTTAATTAGAAACACAGAGCAAAACCTAAAATGTTTAATTTAATGTAATTGTTTACTTGTGCTCATTTTTACCATTCATGATGCATTTGCAAAATTCATTTAATTGACTTGGAGTGTGAAAGGACTTGAACTTGCAGTTTATTTTTGGTGTTCTCAAGAGGAAATTCTGTTTAAGCTTAGTAGCAATGATTCATGCTTTTGGAGTTAGGTCCTCAGCTTAAATTAGTGTATCATTGATGTTTCTATCCTGTGAGTTTCCCATCCTTCATGTTTTGCATTCTGTTTAATTAAGCCTGGAGACATAATAGCATACCTTTAAGAAAACCTCACAAACAGCTAGCCTGGAACACAAGGATAACCACATGAATTAACTGAAAGGCTGAACTAAAGGAATCGTTTGACTGCAGTTATGTATTGGTGTTTTGCTATGGTTGCATCTGCTCCTCTGCAGAAATTTCTGGTCTAGGACACAAAATTCCTAGTGTACAGGGCTGGAAGGATTGGTGTTCTCTGTGGGGGTTTTGTGCTTTGTTAAAATCATATGTAATATCCACTTGTTACTTCTGATGCTCTCTGCAAGAAAACTAGGTGCTAGTTATGAGCATGTCTTAAGCTGCAACTTTATTGATCAAATAAATACTTCGCATAGATCTAATAGATGTAATAATAGATACATCTAAGGCAGTTCTGCTGTCCTCAGAATGTGGAAGGTAATTGTTTTTTACTATGTGTATTTGAAATTCAGGTGGCAAATAAGAATAAAAATATTAAATGATGTACCCAAGACTGTCCCAAAATAAGAAATATGTTGGAGTTCTGTCTACCCCAAATTCATTCTGATAGCCGACAAGGGCTTTCTTATGGCCATCCTTTATTAACCTTCAGAAGGTTGCATAGGCTCAAGTTTGTGAATTGCTGATTCAGAGCATCGTGATTTTTGAGTACCAAATTTTAATGTGGTTCAAGCCAAAGACATTAGTGTTTGCACTATTTGTTGGTTTATATATGCTTTTGAATAATATAGCCTTAATTTTTTCTTCAGCTTATCCTATTTTCTTTTTCAAGTGGTAGTGTTTCTTCTTTCCAAATGAGCAATTATGTACTACTTCATTTAAGTCCGTAATAAACATCTAAGACTCTTACAGAATATAATACTGTATCTATAAGAAGTTCTTGTAAAACTTCTTGTTTACCAGTCCTAATCATGTGAGAGCAAAAATTAGCGAAACACACTAAAATGTTCTAAATAGCCTAAAGCAGGATCTGGAAAATTTTCATTTTGAAAATGGATCCTTTTATTAAATTATTTCATTCCTAATTCTCAGATGATTCTGAAGCTTGTTCCTAGTAATATGGAGAACTTGATAGTCTTTTTGTTCCTTGATAGTTGCTTATTTCCTTATTTCACATGAACATGAAGGACTTCTTTATTGCTTCAGGGCACTCTGTACCCCAAGCAATTACTACCTTTTTTGGCAGGCTGAACTCTGGCTGCAGACTGCTGTGGGTAGAAAACCCTCCCATCACTGACCAGTACTCCAGTAACAGATGTTACGCTGGGTAAGGTGCTTCATTTTCTTTCTCTAGGATGTTTTCTGAACTGTATTCCTCTGTTTTGCATGCAAAATGGAGGAAGCTGCAGTAAGTAATAGCCAATTCCTAAACTTGTTAGTAGTGCCAGAAATTAAATTTCAGCCTATTGTTTGTAGCAGGCACAACTTTCTGCGCCAGCTTTGTGTTCTGTTGTATAGCTTTCTTCAGCTTCTGAGGGCATCTGAAACTGCTGATCAGGCTACCCCATTCTCCTGCAGTATTTAGTTCTGCTATTGGAAGTTCTTGTATTCCACTTAGACCAGTTTCCCCATTACCTTACCGATCAGGTAGTAAGCAGACTCAGTGAACACAATGTGGACTGATCATCTGTTCAGGTTAAACCACAGAGAGAAAGGTGATGGAAGACTCGGCAAAGGGGATCTACAACTTAGCCGCTCATGTCTTTCAGAAGCAACTTTGGCATTGCTTTGGGTCAGGGTTGCCAGTGAACTTGAAGTTTGAAAGCTGTAGCTTCTGCAGGAGCTGAAAGCACAGCATTCCTGGCGTGCTCTCTCTCTTGCTCTGCCTAATCAGATGTTTTATTCCCTTATGTTGTCTCGTTATCTCGGAAGACTCCTTGTACTGAATGATACAACCTATCTGGACTAAACATGATGTGCTATAGTTCTAGTATCTTGCCCCACAGTAGCAGTCTTAAGTCTCAGCGAACAGCAATGTCTCATTTCTCTCACCTTGGTGAGTAGCTCCAATTCTGTACATATTGAAAATTACTTTAAAAAAGAAAAGAATATGCTAACATTTGTAGGTACTGGTCATTTTTGTTGCAATAAAAGGGAGTTGAAAACGTGCTTGCACTTAGTAGTGCTGATCATTTGGGTGCAATAAAACCTAGAGTAGTATTAAATAATAGATTTTGAAGAGAGTCTGGAAGGAAGGACAAATAATGTTCATCTCTATGAATTTGCATAGCTCACTTCAAAAGGAAAATTGGTAAAGCATCGAGATATGCTAGAAGTGCTAGATGCTGCAAATGTGTAAGGGCCCTACAACCGTTACCCACACTCATTCCTGTGGAGTGCTACAGGAGTGAAAATTGACCATGTCAAAATGTGCCTTTCTCCATGTGTATGATATCAAGCCGTAACAAGCTCCTCGTACTGTGCTTTGGCATTGTGCTTTGCAGATGGAAGGTACTACACTAGCAGTAAACAAAACCGTGTCTTTTCAGTTCTTAGTTTTAATATTCTTTCTCTTTTGGAATCTGTCCAGTCATGGTACCTTATGGACCCTGTACGACTCAATGCTACAGGAATGTTGCCTCTCTTCATACCTTTCTCATGTCAGTGACCACCACAGGATGAATAGTACTGTGAAGTTGTGGCAAAATAGCTTATGTGAGAAAACACTGACTAAAGCATCCAGTATCATGATAGGAATTTTCAATCTCTGTGCTTAACCCATTTAATACTGAGAAATAGTTTTTCATTAGCCCATGCACCTTTCATGAGGTTTTTAACCTACTTTCAAAAAGTACTTCAGGTGGAGGACAGGTTTAGCTTGCCTGCTTGTGTGTGTATTTTGGGAGGAGAAGTTGACAGCTGCGCTCTGCTCCCAGTCCAGTGCTAAATGATCCCCAGGTCAGATAAATCAGGGTGACCATGTTGTGCTTGGCCTCTCTACCTGCTCCACCACGGTGGGAGCAGCTGTCCCCAGGTAGCAGGTGAGGAGTTTTGTTCTCTGTCCTACTGATGCTCGTGTCAATGACTGGAGAGCCATGGAAGCAATGCTAATGGTATTTAATGCTGCAAAGCTTTGAAGCTGTGCTTCCTCCCTATCATAGTTAAAGCGCTCTCTTATGAAGACAAAAGGTGTAGAATTGATGTAAAATACGTAATTTATATGTTGATAAATACTTAAACTACATAGTCTGCAGAACTAGTTACAAATTTGAATATGAACTGCCAAGCTACTATATCAAGAAAAAGCAGGCTGTTTCTTTAACTCTTGGCCTTCGGTAATTAGGTAGAAATTCTTCCCTGTGAGGGTGCTGAGGCCCTGGCACAGGGTCCCCCGAGAAACTGTGGCTGCCCCTGGATCCCTGGCAGTGTCCAGGGCCAGGTTGGATGGGGCTTTGGGCAACCTGGTGTAGGGTGTTCCTGCCCATGTTGGGGGAGTTGGAAATAGATGATCCTCGTGGTCCCTTCCAACCTGAACCATTCTATGATAACTGATGAGTATCTCTTGTGAAGTCTTATTTGCTTTTTTGTCGGCCTTACAAAGATTTAACAAACCCCCAAATCAGTGTTAAATTTGATACGTACTTGAAGGAGAATAGAAGATGAAACACAACTGGAATATTGCTTATATGCTTAGAGTTGAAATCCTACTTGTTCTATCGTGTCTGTAAACTGTCAGGTGAATGTGCAGGTGAAATTTTGCCTCTGGTAGAAGCTGCACAGGGAACAGGAATGTTGACTGTGCACTTGCTGTAGTGATGGAAAAATAATCTGAAATGTTTGCAACTAAGTGTGCTGGTATGCTTTTACTCTGAAGCATATGCCATGTACAGCAGCTACCAAATACAGAGGAGCTGGGGGCGAGGGTGGGGGGCAGTGTGCGGTGTGTGTGTGTTATGGGATGCTAGCCTAGATTAGGATCTCTGAGATACTTAGTGCCCTGGATAGCATGCTTTATCTCGCATCATTGGTAAGTTAGAGAAGCGCAGAGTACTAGCAATCCATGTGTATGTAGTACAGAGATACCGTCGTCTTAAAGGAGCTGAGGATTCAGATGGTATCAGATAATTCTTTGCTTATATGAGCAAAGCACAGAGCACAGTTTCTTCTCAGTGAAGAGAAAGAGAATAAAATCAAATATGTATTGTGAGCAGATGATTCAAACCAGCAGGTTGTAATTTACCCTTATAGCTTCAGGATTAATGCGTGAAGAATCTTTGGAAAACAGATTTCATCTGCCTTCTTATACATTATTTTCCCCTCTGTACTGCATTCTGTTCAGTGCTCACTGTGTTGTATGTAAAGTAGACCTTTTTTATTTCCAGTTCCTTGTCAGTTAATGTTTGTCTTTGATCTGTGTCATCACAGTTGTTGCTGGGATAGCAGATTATGATTTCTGCCATTGATAATGATACCATTCTTCCGGTTGCCAGAGCAGGAGGAATTGCTGAACAGGACTTGTTCTGTGGATTAATCATCTTCAGCTTAAGGAACAAAAATACTAGGGTGATTATGTAGTCGGATGCTAGAGAGAAGACTTTCAGCTGTACTTCGGATTGTACCTTTAACTTTTATTTTGATTTTTACCCCCAAATTGTATTTAAAATAAAAGATTCAGTTCCTGGAACACCTCCAGAGGAGTTCCACTTCTTTCTCTTTTTTTGTTGCTTTGTTTAAAAACTATTCCCTCAACCACACCTCAAAACCTCAACCCCCCACAATCCAAATGTATGTTTTCTGAAATACCAAGTCTCAAAACCACCTGCCATCGGGCCTCTTTGTCATGTTTTAATGAGGAATAGATTCAAAGTGAGAGGCAGGAGGTAAAAAGTCTATACTGGTTTATGAAGCAAACCAAACAAACAAAAAAAATAATGTGAAGATGTAGAAGGCTTGAGCAAAAGCTAGTGCGATGGTAGGAGTTTTTACTCCAGTGCATTCTGTTGAACTGGGAAGTGTGTAGATGTCTGTCTTTGTTGCTCTTTTGTTTCCTTTTTCTTCATTTTTCTCTGTGGACAGTGTAATTTCAGGAAAGGAATAGACTATGTCTCCAGTTCTAATGCAACCAAAAAATTATAAATCTGGGCGGATAACTGTAATAAATGGGCTAGTTTGTTTATTATGTCAAGTAAATCTTCATGTAACATGATCACACAGAACGATGACCTCAGAGAAACAGTTCTGAAACTTGGGGTAGTAAGAGATCTGTGTTTGTAAGAATACGTATTAGGCAAAAGATGTAAATTTTAAATTAAATTCCTTTCTTTTAAATGCCACTGAGCCTTCATTATTTCTGCTGTAGTGGTACAGGATGGTCTGACCGAAACTGTAACCTCTTCCTCCTGTTTGCTTTCCTCTCAGAATATTTGGCTCAAGATTTGGATAAGGGGTATGGCATTTGTAAATGAAGATGTTTTTCCTAATTGCTGTACTTCAAAAAAAAAAAAAAGATTATTCTTGGCTACTAAATATTTCAATGCTATTTACTTCATACACTGAAACCTACATCTCCTGGTGTCTCAGTAGTCAAACAGCATGTCAATATGCCACACTGGAATCTGAGATGAGGAATGAGTCCAGTCTGGTATCTTCCATTTCAGGCTTCTGAAAAAGATTAGAGTATGAGTGTATCATTAGAGTAGTATTGGCTGAAAATGTAATGGTGTTTGGTCTCTCACACTAAAAGGAAGCAAAATTCTCTTTTGCATTCATCATAAATGTCTGACTGGGAAGATCTGTGACAGAATCACAACCCTGGCACGCATACAGAATCTTTGTAGTGTTCATGATCAGGTAGTTTTGTATCCTATAAAGTGTGCGTACATATACGTGATTCACTGCTGCTGTATCTAAAAGCCTCAGACGTGCTATTAAGCGATGTGACTATCAGCACTGGGTGAAGTTACCCTTTAAGTCCCACACTGTGAACACCAGTGGTCACGCAAAGGATGTAGGAACTGAGAACCAAATAGGCTGAGTGTCAGTTATTGCTTTCGAGCAGAGGACTGCACTGTGCTTGCAACAGTGGAAAATTTAGTTCCTTCTCTCCTGATAAGAGTTACAATACCCTCTAGTTTGCCTTTTAAAACTGAGAGTGGCACAAAGCATCCTACTGATACCATGGAAATGGGCAGTGTATGTGCTGAAAACCCACAGTCAGTAAGCTGAAGGAGACCATGTAATCAGGACAGAAAAGAATTAAAATTACTACATTTCTCTCTCAGAGAAGAGCCATCTGTAAGACAAACTTTTTGATCTACAGTAGATATGAGAGGGCATATCTGTTCAATTGTGGCAACATTTAAGTGCAAACAAAATCTGTGAGAGAAGAATAGTATGCTTCCAAGTGTTCATGCTTTGCAGATGGGCTAAAACAATAAACAGAATGCTGAAGTGAGGATAATAGCCCCTGAAAGCATACTGAGATACTAACTATTGACTGAACTGTGCTGACTGTATCTACCAGCCCAGTTTTATTCTTAATGATTTCCCTGTTGCTTTACTTGTTTTGTTCCTTTGAAATACCTACGTTGTGCACAAAGGTTTAAAAATGCAATGCAAACTGTATGGTTTCAGGTCCTTACCTACTCTTGAATTCATTTTTTTTTCAAGTTGAATGCATTTGTTTCTGTCTGTCATTTGATATTTTTATTCCAAGTGCAAAATAAGCTTGTTTGTTTATTGTGATTCCAGAACCAAGTACTCTTAATGAGATTCAGAGCTCTCCATATGATGCAACTTTGATCTTTTTGAAGCAGTGCACTATTTGACATCAGTATGAATAGTAGAATTAGATATTTTGCCCAGATGAACTGTTTGCTGGGCTCAGGGTTATGAATCTCCTGTTATTTTGTAGAAGGTGCAAGGAAACCCATTCGGAGAACACGTGGCTTTGCAAGCACACAAGGCAGCTCTCAATTATCATGAGTTGGACAGGTAAATGAAGATTTGCCATATCTTTGAAATTTTTTGGTCTTTGTTAATGCAGTGTTCTCTTTTTTTTAAACCAAATAAATATGATAAGTCGTCTTAATGTTCATCAGTTGTTTGCCTCACCCTCTTTGAACACACAAATGTTTTTCTTAGGCAAAACAATGCCTCCTCTTTCAGCCAGCTACGTCAGTTCACTGCTGGCATTCTAGGAATTCACAGCACTTTTCCTCAATCAGTTTGAGACAAGGACTGTAACTATTATTATGATGGTGGCTGAAAAAACCCACACTTGTTTCAAGCTGGTAAATTGACAATTTGCACATTCAAGGTTAAAGTGGATTTTGTTGCTGAGAACCGTTATGTTCTGTCAGATTTGATGTAACATGCGTGCATCTTACCATGGTTCACTAAGAACTGTAGGGAGCCTTTGGCAATGCTTCATGCATGTGTATTGGGCTATACAGCTAATCTTGAGTTACACAGAACTAGTTTTATTTTGTATCTATTAAGATCATGTTAGATGATATATCACCTAAATAACCAGACTGCACATTTCCATGCTTTTAAATCTTTAACTGTCGACATAAGTTGATCTGTTTAATTTAAAACGTTAAAATTTTCATGGTTACCTCTGATATCCTCATTCGTGGTGAATGGTGGAGTTGCGTGTAAACCATGATTAGGAAAATATCCCCTGCAGCTCTGAGTGTTGGTACATAATGTGTTTACAGGAAGGGCACGGAATGTTCTCATGAGGAAAGAAGAGAACTAGATTTTGGAAGGCTTTTAAATATTTTTTGTTCTATGTTCATTTCTCTAATGAGCACTTCAGATCTTCCAATAATATTTTCTTAAATTCAGGAGCAAATTTGTGTTGTCATATTTATAGTTTCCTTTCAAAAAGCTTCTAACTTTTAATACTTGCACCTCTAAGCTAGGTGCCTTGAGCTACCAAGAGAAGTGACTGTTTGCAAAGTAGATTGAAGCTTTAGACATCAGACTAAGTAAAGCGGTAGCCTCAGTGTTGTCTTCTTTGGAGGATGGAATCTGAGAAATGTAAACCAGCAATGGGGACTCAACTGCTTCCCTGTGTCAAATGAATACTATTATTTTTGTTAGTACAGACTGCCAGAGACAGTTGCTCGGTGCTCTGCCTTCCCTAAAGGATTCCACAAGCATCCCATGGTAACAGTGCGCTGTTGCACAGCATACTGTCAGGTTTGCTCCACACTGGTAACTTGTTGACATATTTCAAGTTAAGTAGCAATTTCATCAGACTTTATTTACTATCTGTAAGATAAAATATTAGATTTATGATTTCCTGCACAAGTAGGGCGTAGTCAGCTGTTACCTGCTTGAAGTCTTAAGTTAATTTCCTGTTACTGTCAACACTCTTTTGTCTTCACATGTACTGTTGTTTGAGTTATGTCAGCAGTATGAAATTGCTATCATAGCAGTTACCTTGGGTTTGAGTGTTAGGACTCAAAAAATAAAAATGACAAGATTTTGGATTAATACTTCAGGAGAGATTGTAATGTTTGTTAGCAATCTTTAGTGTGTCTAAGTTACTACTTTTAGAATTGACACTAGTCTAGTTAGTTTAAAACTAAGGCTGCTTTACTTAGCAAGCTCTTTTTTTTTTATAGTCCCTACAAGATCTTCCTGCCTGCTGACATAAGTCCCATGACAGAATTCATCCTCTTTTTTTCTCAACAATGCTTACAGCAATTTTTATGAAATTCCTCAACTACCCAAGATGCTTCTAGTGAATTTTAGGAAACATTGTAAGAGTGCGTATATCACTTATTCTGACCTGTACTCATGCAACAGTGTGTTGTGTCAGAACAAGAATGTAAAAGCAATGGTATTTGCCTGTATGAAAACATTAGCACAAACCTCTTACAACCAGTGCAGTTAACAGCTGGAGTAACTCTTAATTTAGTTACTTAGTTAATAGTTTATTAAATTAACTAATTTAGTGCTTCTGTATTTGGAAGTGGTTTTGACTTTGTAGAATAGTATCAGTATTATGTACACTTGAGATGAAAAGCCTACTGCCTTCAAGCATTGACAAAAAAGGCCCCTGATGCTTGAAATTTCATTAATCATAATTCAGATAGAAGTCAAGTCATTCAGCATCTAGTTAATTAAGGAAATGTCAGGTTTTACATGCATTAAGTCAGACAATGTTAGATGTTCCACTAATATCTATCAAAAGTGATAGTGAAAGACAAAGGTACTCTGTTACAGAAAAGCGTGTTGTGGTGAGAGGATGCCCTGCTTAAATTTCAGTAAGTCTTTTAGGCTTCATAGACTTCAATTGCCATGAACAACTAGAACAGAGCTTAACTTCATCTGTGTTTCTGTATTCTGATTATTCATGTGAAGGAATGCCTACTCCCATCCAGCAAGTCCATTGATAACTAATTTACATTCAAGCAATATGTGAAGAGTAGCAGCAAATAAACAAGCTTCCATCGGATAAAGATGTCACCTACCACAGTCCTTATCTCAGGCAAATGGAAATGTTAAACTGCTTTATTTGTGTCTTGTCTCAGATTCAGGGAAGACTGTTTTGTTTCTTTCAAGGCCTGTAGTTCATACTATTAACACCGTTTAAGAGAATAAACTCTAACTCTGCAGCACAGGTTTTTTAAGGATCTATTATGGATTACTGCTCAATGATTTTCAGTTTGTTGATAATTATTTGATTCCAGGTAAGCTTTGGTAACCTACAGACTATGAAACTCCTTGCTGCAGGATGCTGTGGATGTGAAAGGTCTGCACAGGTTCTGTAAGAGACTGAAAAGGTAAATGAAGTGAGAGCTAATACAGGGATCATTTCTGGCTGAGACTCTGAACACAAATGGAGTCTGACGAGAAAAAAGTATTATATGCTTTGCTTTGTCCTAAGACTCTTCTGTAGGCATCTGCTTTATGCCACACAGGGAGAAGAGGAGACACAGACCACAGTGCTATGAACTCTGTGGTGCTACAGTGAACTTTGATTCGTTGAAGTATAGCTGTTAGTACTTTCTTAAGGCTAGGCAGAAAAAAGAGAACAGTTCCTTTGCACAGCATATAATGGTCTGCTGCTGGTTTTTTTAATGGGGATCTTGGAGTAAGCAAAACTTTTTTTTGTCTCCAGTAGCTATCGGAGCAATTGCAACAAAATGTATCTTGTAGTAATACATAAACATTATTTTGAAAACTGCATTAGCCTTACAAGAGAAAATAGCATTTGTAATTGTTATCTCTTACAAAGCACATGGGAAAACAGAGAAAAGGCATCTTGCTGGATTATTGTGTTACATAAGATATAAATGTGAATTTCTTTGTGATCTTCTGAACACAGAATATTATGAAAGTGTCAAAGGTGCTGCTGCTTCATAGCTTTGCCAGCAGATAAATGCATCCTGATTGTATTTAAGCCGAAGCAGTAACTAATAGCTCAGTGCATCTGTGTATGTATGTATAACTTCCCTTGCTAGGTATAGGTACTGGTGCACAAATTTGCCCTGTTCTAAGAAAACTTAGGGACAAAATCTCCAAGCCAAAGCCCACTCTTTCCCTGTCACCTTAGAAGCAGCAGCGGAATGGTAGCAGCATGACAGGATTTGAGGAGTGATCGGAGGGTGGTGATGACACCTCCCCTGACAGTATCTTTGGGGGCTGTTGGCTGTCAACTGCTGAAGTTTCCCTTCTTGGTTAGGTGGTGGTAAGGGACCGCTCCTGCTCTTCACCTGACCCAGTTCTCAGTTTGGGCCTTGGTGTAATACCTGCCCACACTGGAGGTAACAGGCTGACTCCTAGGAAGAGCATGGAGCAGACAGCTAGCTGTAGCTATTGTGAACTGCTACAAGATTTGCCAGAATCTGATTCCCTAAATCCATTTTTTTCTTCCATCTGGATTCTGTAACGAGTACATCTTGTCAGCTCTCGCTTCTTCTAGGATACGGCCTTGGGTGTGTAGTGAGAAGTGCTGTCTCCCCAGTGACACCCTTACACTTACTAATCTCTTCAGATGGATGAGGCAGAATCTGGGACTATTTGAGGACTTGGACAAAGCGGGGGAAACTTCTTTAGTGTGCACCATTTTTACTATCTCCAGATTGAATTTCCAGATAAAATGTCTTTAAGAAAATTTCTATTTTTGGCATCTCTTTTTCTGAACAGTCCACAGTTTGACACTGCTAAGAGGTGTGGGGCCCTATGGATATGAGTGTTTTGAGAAGATGGATGTTCATTGGAATGCTCTTTAGATGTTTCTTCAGACATTTCTGAGGGAGGAGTAGTAAGGAACGTTGTTTCTTTAACTTATTTCTCCTGCACGTTTCTAGATTTCAACCCTAATGAAATCTTGCTCTGTGCAGGTTTCTGAATATCAGTTTCTAGCCAAGATTTTCATGGCACTTACATCTGGAATGAAGCAGAGCTCTGAAAGTCTGTTAAGATTTATGAACCAGCTTTGCAGACGTGTGAAGTTTTTCTTGGCTAACATGCATTTTCTCCCATGTGAGAGATCAGGAGACTGTCTCTTTTTTTTTTTCCTCCTATATCATATGTGACTGAAGAAGTGAGTAAATGACAGATTTCAAAGTAATTTTTTTATCCATTTTGGTTTTCAGTAGAGAGTTCTCTCAACTTTGCAGTGCCTCTATTAGTGTGCTGCTTGGTATCAACAGTCTGAAGAAGCCTCAATGGAGTGATTAGGCAAAAGAGTCCGTTTTAGAGACACCATTGTGTATAAAAAAAAAAATTTTTTTAAAAAATGTTTTCAACTTTTGCTAATATTTTAATGAAGTAGTATTGGGGAAAAGATGGTGACAATTAGAATAGAATAGAATCATTAAGGTTGGAAGAGACCTCAAGGATCATCCAGTCCAACCAACGCCCCCCACCTATTAACTACTAAACCATGTCCTTCAGTACCATGTCTAACCTCTCCTTAAATACCCCCAGGGATGGTGACTCCACCACCTCCCTGGGCAACACCCGACCACCCTTTCAGAGAAGACTTTTCTCCTAATCTCCAACCTGAACCTCCCCTGGTGCAACTTGCAGCCGTTCCCCCTAGTCCTGATTAGAGGTAAACATGAATACCAAAGTATTTAATAAAATAGTGGAAATCTATGAAGATCTAAATCTCTGCTTAAGGAGGACCCCATCAGAACCATTTTATTGAAGTTAGGTCTCGTAATTGCTTCTTCGCTCATTCCTCCCCTTAAGACTTGCCTTGTATGAAAGCTCTGGTGGGACTTCTAACTAGTAGGTACTTTAAGAATGCAAATGTATGCTAAGCAAAGCTTGTAAATTTTTTTCAACATTTCTGCTGTCTAACTATATCTAATGGAAATCAAGAAGTTTTCCTTGCAATTTGTACTATGTGGTGTTTATTACAAATATTTGAAAAAGTGAGAGGTACAAAATAAACTGTGTAGCAGAGCGTGGAGGGTGTTTCTTCATTGAATTACTTGATTAGAAGCTTTAGTGCTTCCAGGGTATATTGTGTGTGCCTTTTCAAATATTCTTCGATCTTAAAAGTTAGGATGTACCCCATTTCCCGTTTTGGTGGTGATTTGAGTTTGTATTTTAAAATCCCTGTTCTGCTTCTCTGCTCTAAGACTCTCTGTATCTGTGTGTTTAAAGTGCAATGTGTTTCCATATAGGATATTTTAGCTTGAAATTTCATTTAACAATTAGCATTTTCTAATGTTATTTTCTAACTGCAGGAGCCAGGCAGTCAGCCTGTCTGACTTGCAGCGACAATTTTCAAGACTAATGAAGCCAATTATAATGTCAGTGTAAAACAAATTTAAAGTAAAAAGTCTCTAGATCCTATATGAAAGTTAGTAAGCATTGATTACATTTTACCTTTTCTATTTTCGTTATCCATATGCATTTCTGTCTCTGAACTCTGATTTCTTTTATGTTTTTGCTGGTATCCTACTGTGGAAAGAGAACTAAAGATTGCTTAGGCATTCAGTTAAAAAGGAACCTTGCCCCAAATGTATCTTCTGTCTAAAGGAACAGAACATGTTAGCTGCAGAGACACATCCTTTAAAGGAACTTTAGAATTTTAAAATGAAATAATGAAAAATCCAGCAGTGGGAGTGGGAACTGGCTTGCTTAACAAAATGAATCATGAGGCAGAATAAGTGGCTAGATTAAGGAATATGAAATAAATTTTGTTATGCAGTATGAAATTTTAAAAGGTTTTACAACAGTGTTTTGAAACTAACAAATAACACTGATTCATACCAGCTCAGGGAAATAGGAGAAAAAAATCCCTGGAGTATTTCAAAGTGAGAGTTTTCAAGCAGGAATAGATTAAGTGTGATGTTAGAAATCTGAGTGCAAATGCATGTGTGTTACCTCTAATGCTCTGAGTCTTATTCAGTCATCAGGAGCCCTTCGCTCCCTTCTGCTGCGGGGACACTGAAGTGCCGGATGCAATGGAAAAGGAATAGATGGGGAAGTCAGGACTCAATTCACAACAGTTCTGCCTTTATTCTGTTTGGTCACTGTGGGATTTCAAGACAGAACTGACAGATTGAAGTAGCAGCTATGGTGTGTGTAAATGCTTCTTTCCGAAACTTGGGTTATTCATTTTTTCATGATGCTTTTGTAGACGCTTTTCATGTGTCTTAAGTAATGCCAATTAGCTTAAGTAAACATAAATGTTTCATGGATGTTCATAAGGTTCATACCAGCTGTATGCTGCAAGCGATTCTGCAGTGATAACTGTCAAGATTTCAACACTGCCAAAACATTGGCACAGTGTGTATTTGATGCGCTGTATGTTCTCTTAGTACAGTAGCAAGAGGTGAGGTGCGGTGAATTTTGCTGCATGGTAACTGTAGAAAGTCCTGACTTGTGGTTACTAACAAGTAATGTATGTGCAGAAGCTAAATGTCCCCAATCCTCAATTTAATTATGTTTCAGAGCTGAATACATCAATATCAATGCATTTTTTGTCATAACATTCCTGTCTTCTAGAATTTCTCATTTTCTAACACTTGCTTTGAATTAATATTGATGGATTTTGCTATACTTACCTAAAGACTATTTGGGAGCAGTATCTACTGAAAAACCAGGCTTATTCTGTTCAAGATGCAGGGGCCATAAATGTTAATCATTCTTTTGCTATTTTGTTATCCGTAAACACAGTCTTTTCTGGTTTTGTCACTATCTCAACTCATTGTTTTGAATGAGTCTTAAAATTGAATGTGAACCCTAATGGGTTAGGAGAAATTTCAGATGTTAAATATTTAGCATTGGATATAGGGACTGACAAGTCATACTGAAATACTCAGAGATAGTACATGCTTGGTCTGAAATTGCAGGCAAAGAAACTTGATCAGTTTTCTTAAATTCTTTTTATTGTTACTAAAAATTATGGTATGCTGTAAGTGCTTCAGCCTGATCCGGGAATCTGTGTGGTGCATTGCATTGTGCAGCATAGGTACACTCCAAACTAAATAACTCTCTATTCAACTGCCTATTAAAGAACATGCACATTGGGTTTTTATCTTTATAGAAACAACATTGCTGAATTTAAAATATCTACAAAAGGGTGTCTAAAGTGACTTAGCAGACCCAGCTCTTACAAGCCAAGGAAACAAGTAACTAGTCTTCAGTATTAACTTTCTTCCCATGCACAGCTGCAAATAAACTGTAAATGCATAATAGAAATATGGTTGGAATGGGAGTCCTGTAAAAATAAATTATTTGAAAAGTAAGGCAAAATGTGTTTGTTCTGAGGGATATTATTCCACAAGCTGGAGAAGTTTTGAAAAATGGTAATGCTTTGTGTCTGAACACCTCAGAGTGCATAAATAATATAAAATGTTTATACTTCAATGTAACTAGGCAGTGGAAGATCAAATCTCCTTTCGTGGGGTTTGCATGCTGGCATTGCCAGAATTTTAACCTCTTTCATGGCTAGCGCTATCAGGTCCCGTGGCTGGCTCAGACGTCGGGCTGCAGGATCGCTCTTGTATTCTGGACTGGTGTCTGCAGCATAGACACCCTTCCTTGGGTCTCTGTGTGCTCCTGCTCTAGAAAAGAATGGCCAGGAGCAGGTTTAATGGGAACTCCTCTTGCCTCTTGATGTCTTGTCTTGATCTTCTGACATCCTGTTGTGCTTCTTACCCATGCACACCTATATGTAAATGGCTGGGATTTGACCCTGGAGGGAGTGGTGCTTTGAAGAATGCAAATTATATCTGCCTGTGCTTTCTCTGCTGCATCAGAGTAGCAGTTTTGAGATGGGTAGTTCCAGGATGGGGAAATTGGATGGTTATGGCTGGGGAGAAGTACTTTCAAATATTGGTCATTGATTCTTTATCTAAAGTCACCATCCTACAGAGAAGAGAATTCGGGACATATTGTCCGTTTGTTTAAATGCAGTTACTTACATGAACAAAACCAGTCTTTGTAACGAGCGTGAACTCTAATAATAGGAAACAGAGTTATGTGAGGTAGGGCTTTCTCATGCTGAATTACAAATACTGTTAAAAGCCGGGGGAAGCTGACAGCACTGCACTGGAGATTCTCTAAAAAGGCAAATCCCTCTTTCTGTATTTACTCCTTAAATAACGAAATAGCTAAAAGGAGAACGAGGCCATGTAGCAAGACAGCAACTTCCCATCTGTGTTGAAAATGTAAAAGGAAAATAATCCCTGAGTTGTTTCCAGTAGTTTTTTGAGCTTTCTTTTCTCTGAAGTCCCAACATATTATTAGGCTGTCATGTTTTTCACCACTAAAAGTGCTTTCCGTACAGACAGCCTCATTGTGTTTCTATAAAATTTCAGAAGCAGCTCTGAAAAAGTATCTATCTTCAACAGAGGCATTTTAGGAAATTCACCTGGTCTGATAGAGAAGAGCTATTGGTGAGAATACTGGTAAATATCTGATGTTGCTGAATTGACTGTAAGATGATTGCAAACTGTGTGTCTTAAATACAAATGCAATAGGGGTGCTTTTTTTAAGAAAAAAAAAGCAACACAAATGTCCTGTTTGTTTTAATCTGCAAATACCATTAAAAACATCTATGTTAGATTTGGAGCTAAAACCAGCATAGACTGATAATGTGAGACAATGTATACAGCAAAGAGCAGATTCTATTTGTTGCATCCAAATTTCGGGGAAAAATTTATGGATGCAAGAAAGATCTGAGTCTCTTCTGAAAGGCAGTTCATTCACAGATGTAAGCAAGCAGAATTAATTCCTCTTTGACTGTCAATAACTTATCCAGGAATTATCAATGCTGTTTCTCAAGGTGTAGCTTTCCAACACATTTTCAGCTTAGTATTCTAAGACGCGGATACTCATTTAGTGTGTGCGAAAAAGAAAAGCAGCTAATAACGATGGAAGCTATGAGTTTATTTGAACAGAACTAGGGAGAGGAATCGACTGCTTGAGTTTGAGGTTCCCACAGACCTCATTAAAATAGGTATTTGGGTAGATGAAATACTCAGAAGACTGAGGGTTATGCCGAAGCTGGGATTTGTAAACAGTTGGTCACCAGGCAGTCCACATGAGAAAGGATATATGATTGGAAAACTATTGAATCAGTTTAAAATGAAGCTTGTGATAAATCTTAAAGCTTGTCCTCCGTGGATTTGGTTAATATGGACTGTAAGATCAGTGCCAGTGCTTGACAGCTCTAACCCTGTTCCTTGAGTAGGCAAAAAACTGATGCTCCAAATCCAACAGCTGAACAAAACTGACTTCCCACAGACTGAGAGCAACCCCTTGGTCACTTACTGGACCGCTTCAGTCCTAATCATTATTTTTCATGGTTCCAGTACTAGTATTATGCAGACTTTTTATTGTTGGCTTTCTAGTAAGTGGACAGCAGTATTTCTAGTTAATGCTTTGTGTGAGCACTGTACGTATGCAAAACTGCAGCAACTGCTCACTGCAGCTGTGGCTCCTGCCTCTAATCCCATTGCCTGTAAAAGTCTGAAGGCAGTTTCGATGTGATGGATTATAATGGTTCCAAGGGAACACACAGCTCTGTCCAAAACAAAAGTCTGTTGTTAGCAAGAGAGAAAAGCAGAGCATACACAAAAATCATCATGTAGGTAACATGGGAGTTACAGCTGTGCATGGCCAGGTATTCTGCAAAGAAAATCAACAGAGGTGTTTGATACATGGGGTCATGTTACTTGTTACTCCAGCCAATATGATTTTTTTAAAATAAGTTTCTATTTTGTATATATAGCATTAGTAGTTATATCTAAAAACTTTGATCAGGTCTGTGGAAATGTTGATCCTTTTGTGTGTGAGTGAAATGAAGGCTTAGGAGCTTCACAGAGATCAGGCCCCACTTTGCTGAGTGGAACAGACTTCATTTAACTGTTTGTCCAGACACCGTGTGACAGAGGCAAGAGGCTGAAATCTCCACGTGGCTGGCTGGAGAAAGGAGTTGCCCTGGCATTTGCCATGTATTTATAATAAAACAGACACTTGAAAAGGCTCAGTTTAATCTATCTGTGTTGCTGAAGAAAATATGATTAACAGCATAAGGAAGCAAATCCAGACTAATTCCACTTTAGCTAGCAGTAGAAAAGATGTGATAATCGAGCAATGGGAGCTCCAGTGACCCATGTACAAATCCAGAGTCCTTGATGTGTTGTACAGGCTATGCTGAAATTTCAGCTGCTGTGTCCTCGCTGCACATGTTGCTTGAACTTAAATTATGGTTTTAGAATATGACTGTTTCAGAGAGGAAATTAAAGTAAACTCCTGCAAGAAAATAATGGTAATTAAAGACAATTTTGGAATAATAGTTTGGAGAAATACATGAGGGAAAAATCTAACTAGTTTTAAAACGTAGTTTGATCGCCTTATGGAAATTGTGAGCAATATGACTGCTTTTACTAACCATCCTGGACTGCTGGTCCAAGGAATCCCTTTCACTACTAATATTTTTCTCTTATAATCCACTGGTCTGCTCTGCAGAAATGTTACTGAGGGGAAAAATTGCTACATAGTACCGTGTTTTCGAGCTGTGTTGAAGTTATCCAGGAATAAGACCGGATTAGAAATAAAATACAGATGCTCCAAGAAGCTTTCAGATGGGAAGAGGGAAAGATGTTTTCATTAATAAGACCTAGCATGAAAAACTTGCACTGTGACACAGGACTGAGAGTAGTAACTCATGATATTGTAAGTACAAACTAGCTTTGATCATATTGAATCCTGTTCTGTAGAAGTCAGCTTTGCATAATATTCCTGTGCTTGGAATTAAAGCTAAAACTCGCCCTCCCCTTGTGCTTGGCACGCTGCACCAAGATCCAAAGCACAGGGTGATTAGGTAATGCAGCAAATAGGGCTTCAGAAATTGTCACCCATGTCATGTAGTGGATGGGTAAATTACAAAGCATTTAGACAAATTTCTTTGGTGTTTGTAGTTGAAGATGGACAGTAATGTTAAAGGGATTTTGTGAGTAGTAGTGGATCTTTTTATTGTCTTATATGAAACCAAGACAATTATAAAGGTATTAAGCATCTCCAAAACCTGTCTCTAACAGTAATATGTGCTAATTAACAGTGCCTTTCATTAGTGGATATACTTGCTGTGCACAATACTTAATTGTGGTCCAGCACCAAAAGCCTGCCGCCTAAGCTGATGAGTTTTCTGTTATTTGCGTGTTATTTCCTGTAAATGTGCTTTTATTGTTTCCTTACTCTCCAGTAACCAGTACAGAAATGCAACATAATTTGCACATTTTTTCTGAACGCTCCAAATCTTTTCTATGATTTGTACCAATGGTCTTAAACAGATCTGATTGTTCTGCATTATGTGGGAAGTAACTCTCCTTCTGGAGCTCATAATCAAATAATGGGGGGGGCATGGAGAAAAAAATGGTCTTCCTATTTCTGTTTTATCACAAACTCAGACATCAAGTCTTGCTCTGCAGATGAAAAAATGCACTCATAATTCAGGTAAGGAAACTGAGTACGTTGGATTTCACTACTAATCTCCAGAGTAACTTAAACTTGCCATTTGCAGTAAAGCCTCATTTTTGTAATGGGTTTTGTTTTGGTTGGCAGCCCACAATACGCTGTGGTGCTTCTGAGATTGCTTTCTAGAACAAGGCAAAGGACAGTTATGTTGGTAATTAATTGAAAGTGTGTTTCGCCTGCTTTGTACTTAAACCATTTAAAAAAGTGCCTTTAGAATCTGCAAAAGTGTTCTTGTTTACATTGACAAAATCTCACTTGACAGTTGAAATCTGATCAAAACTCAGTTTCCTTAAAATAGCTGTCAAGTTCTTGTGCGTTATTAGTTTCAAATATGGCTTGGTGACTGGTTTGGAGAACGTGAATGCCATTTCCTGTGAGGATGGCGCTGGTTGTAAACTGGAATTCACTTCCATACTAAATATATGGATTATAAATAGCGTTCTAAACACACAAAACCACCAAAAATTCAAGGGAGAGGAGAGAAAGATCATTAAAGTTATTCTACAAGGCATGCAGAGCTTCTTTAAATTCTTCAATATTATATCCATTACAATTAAGTTGAACTTCTTTGAAGTTTTAAATAATTTGGCTATGGATCATTAACTTAACAATGTCACTGTGTTCTTGCTATCTCATTTACCTTTAATTAGACTGCACTTTTATAAACGATGGGAACGCTGTAACAAGCTGGGTTTGATAGCCACTGCCAAATGCTGGTTTTAAGATAGTTTTGTTTTGTTGGCTGTATCCTTGCTGAATAATAATCTATATCAAGTTATTCTTATAACAAGCTCATTGCTTTCAGATTTCATTTGAGATACATGCACTACATAAACGTTTATATAGGAAAGAAAGGAATGGATTGGGGTACCTGAAGGGTGTGGACTGAGTGTAAAGCTGATACTGTGGTGGATCTCTAAATTTTTGCCCTTGGGAGAAATTCTGCATTCTTTTTAAGGAAAACTTTTGTTAGGAGAAATCTATTATGAGAAGAAACAGCTCAAAACTTAAATTAGTTTATTGTTCTCACCTTTCTCGTGATTACAGTGGGTGTATGTATATAAGGTTAGTATGTCCAAGTACGGTGCACTGTTTTTCTTGGTGTCTATGCAGAAGGCTGGGATGATGAAAACCATTCCAAAGTACACGATTATTCTTTTCACTTGTCCTGTGTGTGTTTGTTAAAGATAGAGCACAGTTTCATACTGTAGCTGATCCAACTTTCATAGAAAAGCTACTGCTTTTCCTAAACTGATGCTTTTGTTTCTCTGGGGATCTTTTCCAGACAGCTGCTATTTTGATTGGGGATAGCTCTTTATGAAATCCCCTTTAAATGAAATAATTAAACCCATTGATATCAGTTATATATGAAGGAAACATGAATTGCCAGTTCTTTAATGTATGTTTTGAGTGCCTATGCTGGTGCCCCAGTGATAGTTAGTTTTGGTCCATCTCTACAGGCATGGTCTATGTTAGTTATCTCTGCTGCTGCGGTTCCAGTTAGAAATGTCTGTTCAGAGACCCTGAGTTCTAACTTCCCCTAATGAGAAAAAGTTGGGAAGATAGAAGGAATGTTGAGCTCGGTGTGATTTCAGTTAAGCTTTAATACTTATGGAGTTCCTGATACTTAAAATAAATAAAAAATATTAGGAAGAGAGAACCTGCATAATTAAAACACTGTGGTGATCAGAGTGTGCTGATACACAGGGCTGCTGTTTCAACGCCAGCTGCTCGAAGAGCAGTGAGGGGGATAAAACATCCCCCCTCCACTGATTTAAAAAACAGAGTGCGGGTCTGAGGCTAGGGATAACTGCAAAGAATTAACCAATGCTTAAAATAAAAGCACAAAGAAAAGTAGTGTCCTTGAAGGGCCGGAAAGTGGGTTTCTCTGTTAGTTGCTGTTAGTACACTTGTTGTGGGCTGTTGTCTAGTAACAGCTAATGGCTGGAGGTTAGGGTGGTGATGCTGCTTCTCAGCTCATGCTCGGTCTGAAAGGCAGAGGGAAAGGAACAAGAAAATAAAGTGGACAGAACCTTTACAGTACTTGCTGAATTGTGATGCTGCATAAGTATAAAATTGGATATGAATACGTAGGTATGACATACTAAAACTGTACTGCAAGGATGCTTTAAGTCGTTAGATCATAGCAACCACTGCTGATGCTTGACAACTAAATGAAAGATAAAGCTTGCTTGTCAAGCATTGGACAATACCTGGTTTGTAATGAAAAGCCCTTCTCTACAGCTGGAACACACTCTTAGTGCTGGCAGTGTGTTTCCTATCTAGTTACAGAACATAAATGTTAGTGACGAACAACTTTTACATGTATCAAGCTCCAAGGCTTTCCCTTACGAGGCACGCTCAATTTGGTCACTGAAGAATGTTTGTCAGCTGTGGGAAGTGTCAGCGCTGTTCAGCACCGCAGTTGAGGGGCTCTGTGCAAAGATGATGCGTGTTCCTAGTCAGCGTGCGTATGATTGTGTCCAGGCAGGGTGGTATGTGGACATCTGGATTTGTGCACTGCCAGGCACTATTGTTTCTTTACATGGTCTTTTAGTAGTCGTGTCCCACTATCGGTGCCTTCTACATGTGCGCATTTGAGATGAAATGCTTTTGAAGACTTGTGTTTTACTGTGAAAGATTGAGACTGCCTTTAAAGTTAAGCATTGCTCGCTGTTGCTTGGAAAACAACTCAGTAGTAGTTCACATTACATGAGTTTACTTTTGGTTGTGTGAAATCCATGAAAAAAGTTGCATAACAAAACAAAAGGAAAAAACCCAACAGTTGTATCTCTTTCCCTTGATGAAGTGGCAGATGGTAATTATGTGGCAGTGCTGCTGTATACATTCCAAGCAAACATGTCTGTACATATGGGAAACAAATTTATGCTCTTACCTATGACAAAGCAAGAAAAAGAATCTCTCTGTTCTGGACGTGTATTCCCTTGCAGTGGCTGGTACTACTCCTCAGCTGAGTGTGTGGCAGGAGAGGTCATCGTGTCTGGTGGGACGTGATGGGAGATGAGATGTGAATACTGATCCACTGCTCCCTCACTTTTGCTGAAATAATCATACATACCATCAATAAATCTGTTTAATAGTTATTCTGCTGTGCTGAAGAGGGGAAAAAAAAAACCAGCAAACAAACCAGGGAGGCAAAGTGTGTTTTCTTCATTCTATTGATAGTATTCTCAGGAATATCAAATCCCTTTTGTATTCTACACTGCACTGTAGCTCATCTAGTCTCCTATATATCTGGAAAAAACCATGTTTGCTAAAATTGACATCTGAAACTGAAATCAAACCAATCTTTTAGAATCTTGTAATGTTGGGAGCCACATAAGTATATACTTACAGAGACAGGAAATTCGAAATCATAGAGGAAAGGACAAAATACAGTGTTTCTTTTCCCAGCTCATGAACCTCTTTCTGGTTGACTTCTGCCTTTGACTACCCTTGATTAGAGGCAGAGCAACAATATCACAGAAACAGTTTTCTCTTAGCGTTTGGGCAATCTAGGAGATCTATAATCTTACTTTTCCCAGCTTTGGACTGCTCCGTGTCACTTCAATGCAAGCTGTATGTTTTGATTTTTAAGTGTCAAACTTAAGTTACTTTTGCCAAGTTGAGCACCTAAGTCTGGAGGGCATTCAGTAACATGTGCACTGCTCTTGGCTTTCAAAGGGACCAGCTTAGCCTTTTACATTTGCAAAATAAATTGATTTTTAATGGAAAATACTGCTGTAGAGTTAAACAATATGTGGATCTGTAGATGTATGTAGTTATTGAACAGGTGATGAGTTTCTCTTGGACATTGTGTTTTACTTAATGTTTTGGATTACTTCTTAATGACTTAAATTGAAGTTTAATTTTTGTGCTTCTCTAGTGGATGAATGCTGAGAAGATAGGCTTTGGAACCCAAGATCATTTGAATTCTATTCTCTAATGAGCAGGGAGTTTTACAGGTTATGTATTAACAGATTTGAGCTCTTATATAAAGGTATGGAATATCATGTTAGTTGTACATTTACTGGCATACAATGTAGAGGATAAAATTACACACTGTGCAATTTTTAGATAAATGAGATTAGATGTCTACGAATCACCCTCTAGAGTAAGTCAGATTACAAGGCTGTCTGGCCAGAAACCGAGGAGTGAAGACGACTGAAATGAAACATGTCAGTGGTACGTAGTAATGCAGAGCCAGACAGTATCTTAGATTTCCATCTTTGCCTGTAGTGTGGAGAGAGGATTTATTCAGACTATACCATCATACATAAATATTTTTAATTAGATGAATGATTAAGGGAACTATTTTGGCTACCTTGCTGATTATAACTTCAAATTTTTCCCATTGCTTTTTCTTTTGTAACTACCGGAGCATGAATGTGGCTTCATCTGGAAGAAGTTTGTCACAGTGAAGCCTGCTTTAAACAAAGCGGGGAAGTGGAAGCAATCAGTGTTCAGTACTTTTAGGAATGATGCAGACTTTCCATGAAATGTCAGTCTGACTCTGTTTATAGTGTAATGGAGGAGAGGAAGACTCATGCTACATACTTGCTAATTGAGAGCAGCTGCTTGCCAGTGAATAAAGACACATATACTTTTCATATCAGAAATTATGATGTTTAAAATTAAGGTCGTGCTGTTTGTGGAATAAGTGCTCGCCTATTTACATCTACTCTGCTGCCATCACATCTACTTTGCTAGTATTCAAACTATTACTGATCCATTTAGTAGCTCTTAAAACTGTTCTTTGGCTTGGCTATCCTCTAGTGTGTGCTTAAACAAATCAACTCTAAACAGAAACTGTAATATGCAGTCCTAATGAAACGAAAGTCCAAATGAACTCTTTAGGAAAAATCTCTATTGTTAGGAGCTCAGGTGTTGCTGCTGTTCCTGTATGCTAGGTGTATTCTTTCTGACAGTGGTGGTCTAGAATATTTTCTATCAAAAATAATGAATATTTTGTGTATTTCTACTTTCATTGTATTATATTTAATAATACATTTTTGTATTATTACTACCTAGCTAGGATTTAAGTAGAAGTAGATATAATGACTTTGAAGACTACCGAAAAATCAAGTAGAATTGGTTTCTGTCTCTCATTGTCAGGCTATCTCAAAACCAGGAAGGTGTCTCAGTTATGTAGAAGGAAAAGCCAAATACAGACAGATGTTGGATTCAGACCTAGAATTCTTCAGGTTCAAGCAACAATGGGTTTAGTTTTAAATTGCCCCAGGTGTAGGAATTAGCAAAAGAAAGAATAATTGTTTGGGTCTTGAAGGTCAGTAATAAGTTCCATATCTGATGTATGTTACTTTTTTCCTAGTATTGTTATATCTGTTAACGTTATCAATTTGATCTTAATCAGAAGGATAGCCAAATGAGTTGAGATCACTTCTGCTTTTACTTGTCTGAAGTGTAGCATTTTGTAAGACCTCATTTGAGATATAGAACAAAAACTTTGCTTAAAACACTGAAAAATACAGCAGTACAGCGTAACTAAAAAGGGAAAGGTAAATGGAAGTCTGACAGAATGAATTCACTGGTAGGGTGAGCCGAGAGCCTGGTTTTGAAAATGAGTGACTACTGAAGAGCCATCCTACTGAAAAAAATTCAAGCTGTTAGGTGCTACTAGATGAACTAGAACTAGATGAATGAATGTAGACTGGATTGAGAAACTTGACAGTTGCCAGTGAGGTGGATTAATTGTAGCACTGAGAACTTTTTCTCTTGTCAAATTAATAACTGGCCTGCTTTGTCCTCTGCCCTTGGGACTTAAATTCTAACCTACAATGTAAAAAGGAAATGTTGTTACACTGACGTAAGTTATATCCCAGTATATGAGAGACTATGTGATGTGTCATAATTCTGGTGTTTTGGTTGTTTTCAAATGGTAACTAGTGGCAACACGAGCATTGATCCTCCAAATGTAAGTTGTTTTTGTTGCAGTTGAGGTACTACAGTTACCGTTTAGTGAAATGAGGAACATGGCAATTTTAGTCCTTTGGAAGAATGCCCTGGGAATGCCATTCTTTTATTTTTCCTTCTCATAAGGGTCAAAAGTGGATGGGGAGGTTCCAGAAGCCTGTATTAGAATCTAAAGAAAATGAGGGTATGTCAGTGTTTGTGCTGACATGGACCTTCAACTGCTAGTATGCAATGACCTTAGACTTCAGCAGCGTCTTTAATTTCTCCATAGGGAGCATTTTCCCGATTCCTCTATGCCTTTAATTGCAATCTAATTTATCCTTTGCTACAGGCCTTACAATCATTTCATCACACTCTGGCAAGGAATGGTTTCTACTTTAAATGAGATCTATGGTCAGCTGAACTGCTGACTTAACAGCCGATGCCAGGAAGTTTGAGGGGTATAAGATGATGGCTGCGGGGGCTCTTGTGAATTGGATGTTACCACCCTGCCACTGAATGTCCCTTAGTCAGCTTCTTAGGCAGTGGACCGCTGATAACTGTTGCTCTTTTTTTAAGAAAAAAAAAACAAACACAAAAATCCTGCCTGCATAACCAGTGCTGTATAAGACGGGAAAACATTTCCATAACCTTTTTTTTTGTTGATGAAAAGCTGCTTTTGTGACAGAGATGATAATAGCCATATTCAACTATGTCCCAATTTCCTTAAGGCAGGCAGTGTAACAGCTGTATTGGGAATGATGGGAGTCATTGTGCCCAGGGAATTCCAGGTGGTTAAGCAGTGGCAAGCTGTGGAATGGGTGTGTAGTTCACAGGGGCTTGTTCTTTTTTCTTGTTGGGTTTGATTAGTAAGCCTTCCAAAATTCTGGAAGGTGAAGCATATTTTGTGAAATCTTCTATCAAGCTTGTACTTGAAGAACTGTACTGCTTGAAAATTTTTTCTCTTTATAAGGACATCTTGAAAAGATGGTTCTTCTCTCAGCCAGTATTCACATGCTTTTTCATCATTTTGCACGAATACTATAAAGCTTTCCCTGAGACACTGATGTTAATGATTTATTCTGAGAGTAAGGGGTTGAGGTCGCAATATTTTTTGACTTTGAGTAAGTGGCTTCCAAACTAAGAAACATTGCTCAATCAATAAAATGGTTCTGTATGCAAAGAATAAAATTGTGGCTAGGTTGTCTGGTTCTGTAAAGTGCGGAAAAGACTGAGGAAAAGGTTACCTGATTAAAGTGTTTCCCTTTGCAGAGATCTGAGTTGTTCATGTAAATTCACTTTCATCAAGTCCAATGACAAACTAATAATTCATAATAAACATATTTTGAAATGGAAATGGAATATATTTCATTGAAAGGGCTGTGGGAACCCAGATCATCAATCACTTCTCCCACAGTTCTAATTTTAAGCTGTCTGCCTAACAAGAAACATAGTCCAGTTGCATATTAAGTGGTGCTCAGGGAGGGGAGAGGAGTGTGCATTTGTAAAGTCCACTGAAGCTGTGCAATTTTATTTTCATTGCCTGATCATTATGAGTGGCTTATAGGAGTCAGCGCATACTCCTACTATTCCATACCTCACAAATTAAGAATAATTCCCAAACAACAATACTATTGTTTTTCTCCTTCAATTAGAATGGATTTGGTGGAGATCAGTTTCTTAGGTCACAGCAGAATTGCTCTGACTTTTGAAATAATCACTCCACAAGAGATAGATCACAGTTGGACTGTCTGACTTATGAATTACAGTGTTGTAAAACTAATTCTGTACAGCATTTGGTCCCAGCATGGGAAGCAAGAGTGACACAAGTGATCCATGCAGGGACTGTATCTTTTTGTACATTTTAAGAATAACTTAAGTATTGTGATCTCATTAACTTTCAAGTCAAGGTTAGAAGAATCTTTGCTTAGCCTCCGTTTGGAACATGTAAAGTAGCTCTTCCTACTTTTTCTGATACTATTCTTAGCAATGTTTAATTGATTTAAGTTTTGGGGGGTTTTGTTAATAGTCTAATTCTTAATTTCAGGGAAGACTGTTTTCCTCTTGAGGGGGGAGAACACTCATAAAAATTAACGTTGTATTGAAAGAAATGACCCTCCTGTCCTGGTCTTCAGAATCAGTGCATGGAAGAATTTCTTGATTGTGAAGAGGTTAAATTAGCCTCTGAAGAGTACTACGAAGCCTTCCCCATACCCTCCTCCTTGCATATTTTTCTCCCAACTGCAGTTACAATCTTTTGAAGCAAGCCCTTCACTTCTCTCTCTTTTCACCAAACATGGGGAGTCTTGTGCTATCGCACTATAGCACCACAAAAGGAAAGACAGCTGGAGAGAATATGTGCTTTCCAATGGAAATGTGCTTTTTTTATTCCTCTGATTTCGTTTTCTGCAGTTGTCCTTTTCCTGTCCCTATCTGATTTTAATAATGAGATTTAATAGGGATGCAAAATTTGTGATAACAAAGATGGACATTAATCATGCCTCTTCTATCTTCAAATAGCCTCTAAATTAGGTCTGGATAGCTATCTAGACCTAATTAATGATCTCGTGGCTATCTAGTCCATGTTGCTGTTGGTACTCTTTGACTTCTGCACAATGATATGGTGTTATTAGACTAGCTTTGATCCTGGGGCACGGACTCTGCTTGTGACATTCCTGATCCATGGCCCTTAAGCTGTGCTCTGCTAACACTAATGTTACTGAAAAAAATCCTGTAAACAATATTAAACACCCCTAAGGTATATATGAGCCATTTTTCACAAGAAATATCAATTTGATAAACATACATGTTCACTGGAACACATATGTGCATCAAACTTTGAATGTGTTTCCCAAAGGTAAATTTTTATTTCAGCTTTTCAGCTTCTCGGAGTGTAAACCAGTTCACATCTACTTGTACAGTACATGGCAAGATGCTGCCGAGTTCCTGTTGGAGGGTTAAAATGCCAGCGTGTCCTGCCCTCACACTGCAACTGCTGATACTCCTGGGTGCTGCGCTGCACTTTGTGGGCTGCCAAGCTTGACGTTGGACTCCCTGTCTGCCTAAGGATGGTTTTCCCTGCCTGTATTACAAGCTCCTGCTACTGAACATATAATTTTCATTTTAATACAAATAGAACATTTTTATGTACTTTCATTTTGAGAGTTCACCAAATGAATAGTTACTTTGTTTACGTGCATGACTTATTTTCCTTGCACAGATTTCAAGGAAAGATTTTTTTCTTCCAAAGCCAGTGAGCCCATGAATGCGACTCATTTACACTTCTAATAAAGCTGACCATAAAACTGTATCCATAAAGCAATCAATGTTTGATACAGTTAACATTTCTTAATGATGAAATACCACCTTCCATTGCAAGATCTGAAGGGTTTATATGGAACTTCATAGCTTCATAAATTATTTTTTCTTCCTTTGTTTTCATCATTGTTTAATTTGTATTGTGTACTCCTGTCATGAATGTAGAGTTACACACAAGGAAAGCAAAAGTGAAAAAGATCAAAAAGGTCCTTTTCTAGTTTAAAGTTAACTAAAAACAATAAAAAAATCTACAAGGGAAAGGGGAAAAGCACTTAACCACATTTTGGAGGCGTAGCGCTGCAAGTTCTGTTTTGCTTGTTACTACTCTTAGGTGCTGGTAAGCCTTGAGGTTTGCCCAATAAAAAAATGCATTGCAATCTGTCCAGAACAAAAGCATGACACTAAGCCCTATTTTTTCAGCACCTGAAGGGTTATTTTTTCTTGTTCTGCAACAGTGTTCTTCATGTATTTTGCCTGGCATTTTATCTTTAACAATGAGATGAAAAGTACGCATAAAAGCGATTTGAAAAAGACTCTTGTCCAGTTCACATTGAAGTTAGCGGGAACCTACTTAGGTTTGAACTGTAGCTCGCTGAAGTCTTAATGCTTTTGGATGATGAGATACATAATGTTAAATGAGAGATGTTAGTAAATGTATTGCTACAACTGTCCGCTGGTGGCTTGGGTGGACGTATGTTTTGCTGGATAAAAAACTAACTGGGTGGCTGCACCCAAAGAGTTGTGGTGAATGGAGTTAAATCCAGTTGGCGGCTGGTCACATGTGGGGTTTCTCAGGGCTCCGTGCTGGGACCTGTTCTCTTGAATATTTTTTCAATGATCTGGATGAGGAGATCAAGTGCACCCTCAGGAACCTTGTGGATGACACCACATTGATGTAGCAAATATCTAAGCCTTGCGGTTGAGTCAGTATTAACAATTTGAATTCGCTGTGGCAAGGGTGGGTTCCTCCCTTCCTTCCCAGCAGTGTATCAGCAGAGCTGACTGCATACATAGCTTCAGGTGATTGTTTCTAGCAATGACATCTTTATATAGTTGGTTAAGGTGTCGTGCCGTGAGCAATAGTTGAGGGATGGCTATAAATACGAGTCTGACTTCTGAGTTGTCTGCAGTTATTCTCTACTAGCTGTCTCTAGTACTGTTGCTCTCACTACTGAGTGTCATTCCGCCAGTGGAGGGTGGTTGCCAAAGTAGCACTGCCTTATGGCATGAACCAGTATTTTTAATCTGGGATGGAAATGTAAAATTATATTAAATTCATCAGCTATGAAGAAATAAAACTGTTAATGTCTGCTGCTTGCTTTCTAGAAGGCAGTCTCCATTAACAGTGGTAAAAAAAGTTCTAAAACAAGTTCTAAAACTCAATGTATTGCATTGTGACTGCATTGCATTTGGTTAAAGCTCTTACCTTTATTTTAATGTGTGCATACATACTTGTATTTTTTCTTCATTAGTAGTAACCCAGCTAGATTATTGAATTGAAGGGTGATTACCTTTTACTAAAAAACTTAGCACAGAGTGCTAGCATCAAATGTGGAGTAATCTCTCATACAGGTAGCTTGAGATGCGCCTTTTTTAGCAGCAGATAAGCCTTATTCCTTGTAAAACATAATAACAATGAGATCTGTCTGCTGTAATGATCACTGGTTGGTTCTGCAGTCCCAGACAACAAAGCTGTGCCACATGAATGAATCACTGCTAAAGTCTGAGGGCTTTAGGGCATCTTGCTCTACACAGGAGAGTTTTACAGCATCCAAAGATGAAAAATAACCTTCTGAGGAGATGTGATGTGCTGTAATGGTAAAGAGGTTTGTCGCTGCTTTGTATCTCATCAAGAGTTGTTCCAAGCGCACAAGTCGTCTTAATACCTTCCTGTTACAAGGTAAAGCTTTGTTGTCAGTCAGCAAAATGAAGACAGGAGATATGTTTGTGTTCTTTTGAGAGGTGCATACTGTACTGCATTTATTCACCGAGATTTAATAGAAATAAGTTAAGTTACCCAGCATTGTTATTGAACTTTGATCACCAGGAAACTTTAATTAGTTGTTCCTGCTCTTTGTAGAGCATCTAGTTACTGTTACCAGGGTGTCTGTTCTGTCATTCACTGTGTGCTTGTTTATTTCTTTAGTCCAAGGGAAACAACATGACTGTATTCCCAACCCTGCAGTGATGATAAGAGTAAAGACACTTTCGGATCCAGGGCGTTGAGTCCCTTCTGTGAAGGGGGCTACATGCAAGGGTTTGAGTTATTGCTTTTGGGCTGGGTTGCAACATCAACCACTGCTGACAATTGAGTGTGTCTCGAGCTAAAATCTTCACTGCGATTCCTCACTGAACAAAGACTGAATAATTTTGAAGTATTAAGTATTGGAGTGACTCGGATGTGATTAAACTCTCCTCAAAAAACCCCCAACTTCCCAACAAACAAACAAAAAAATAAAATCAGAAGCTCTCTTACAATCATAGCATTAGAGGAGAAAAGATATAGGGAGTGAAATTGTTAAGATTTACTTTCCCAAAACCTGAAGTTACTCTCAACAAATATGTATGTGTATTTAGCTTCTCCAACCTTAAATGTAGCCATTATAAAGGTTTTTAAATATCCAGAAAACAGCAACAAAACTTGTACCTTTTCAAAATCACGTGCTGACATACCTTGACTGATTTCCTCATTAAAGCGGTTTGGATAGCTGCAGTGTGGTCATCCGCAAAATCGTTAGGTTCTGCCGTGACCCAGCTATCACTAGAATTCAGCCCCAAAATGCCTATGGGAAAGCAGAATTCATTGTCACTTCATTATGTAATCTGAGGTTCAAACTGAGAACCCAGGAGATGTCTTCTAAAATATTCTGGTTATCTACAGCATTTGATGTTAGCTAATAGTAAGTTATAGCTAGTTTTAGTAGCCTAAATAACAGGTGAATAGCTCAAATGTTATCTCCAATCCAAATATGTTCTAATCCATAGGTGTAATTGTTAAATTAAAATCTTAAAGGCTTTCCAGTGGGCTTCTTGCATAAAAAAGAAGAAAAAAACCAAAACAAAAAAAACGAAACCCCAAAATCTAGACTGTGAATTACTAAGATAAAAATTAAATTCTAGTGATTTTGTATGCAGGGAAGTCTCCAAGGCTGCAGATGAACAAGCTCTTTTGGGTAGTCTACTGGTGTGCCAGGCCGACTACACAAAAAGTGGCGTATGAGTTACAGCGTAGATAAATTTAACGTAACAAATCTGGAAAAAAAAATCATATCTAAACCTGATAAGATCCTGACAGATTTCAGAAAGAAGAACTTGGAGTTATTGCTAACAGTTCTTGAAATCGCTGGCTCGGTGAATACCTGTTCTCAAAAAAGCCCTCAATGTCTTTGGCACTATCAGGAAAAGTATTGAGAAGGAGATAAATGCTATTTAAAACTGTCTGCCTGTATCCTGAGTACTCTTAGAGGACAGAGTGGAGTTAGAGTATAGAAGATCACAGATACAATAATCAAGAGGATGGAGAAAGCTTCCTTGTAAGTAGAGGCTAAAAAGGTTGACATTTTTCAGTTTGGAGAGTAGAAGGCTGAAGTGGGGAAATGTGAGGATTACGGAATCATAAAGGCAGTAAGGAAAGTAAATATGGAATTGTTACTCACTAAATCTTGGTACTAGAACTAGAAGGCGCTAATTAAAACTGGCGAGACATCAATTTAAAATAACTACTGTAACATACTTTTACACGGAAAACTTTGGAAATCTGTTGGCCTAGGACATCTTGGAGACAGTTTCAGTTGGTTCACAAAGGGACTGGAGAAGGTCCTGGCTGGGTAACCTGTAAATACGTACTATAGGGAAGGAATGAGCATGGGCAACCCAATTCCAGGGATTACTGGTGCTTGGGGAGTGTCTGAGGGAAACGAACTGCTGATAGCAAGGCTTGCCCAAGCTCTCCCCAGTTTGCTGTCTGTGGGCTCAGTGAATTACAGACATTTCTGGCTGTAGAGTACTGGTGTGGCAGGGCTCTTTCCCTATCGCACAGGCCCGTTCACAGAGATTCCAAATGAATCAACTGGGTATCTGTTGGTCATCAGCTTGTTCTCCCTGAGTTCCAAAGGCCAGTTCCAAAGGGCGTGCAGTGCACTCAGCCGTGGGTTGCTGTAACTGCGTACTGTACCAAATGGCTATATACCAGCAAGTACAGAAATACCCATTTAATTTGACTTAATGTAGTTATTGGAGGCTATTAGTTTTATCTTTAATATTAAATTCTATTTTTGAGTAGAGCAGTCTAGGACAAGGATCAGATAACAGAAATGTCAAATATACTAAATTAAAGTTTGATTCTTATGATTATTATTTATGGACTTGATTTTCTACATCTGATCTCTTGTTTCCACTTCTTTACTATCAAAGATTATTGTACCATTTTCTAGCTTCATGTGTTATATATTTTTTTTCATATTCGTGTATGTCTGAATGTAGCCTTGAAATACCGTATTAATAAATGATGTCCAGTAATCTGTATCTGTTGTATCTGGTGGCTTGCAGGAAAGCCAGACCTTAAAGTACTTCAAAGCAGTACAAAGGATGTTGTTATATTTTGTGTAGTTGTATCAGCTGGTTCCAGATACTGTGTTGCTTACCAGTCATTGCAGTTTTTCTCTTCTGACTTTTTTCTTTCCTATTTTTCACTTTTAGTTGCATTTATTTATGTTGGCTTATCCTGAGGCCCGTTTTCTTGCTTTCCTTTTTGATCAAGTGTGGTGCTGTTAAGTTAGAGTACTTGCACAAATACCTACTGCAGAGGTAGATGCTGTCAGCATCCAGAACAGGGGAATCAAGTACAGAGCAGACATATGCTCTTACCTGTTATGTTAAAAATTTTAGTAATCTTTTTAGATGCTTCATATATTCCTTATTCCAGCAATTTAAAGAACACAAAAAAGACAAGGCAGTAGTGCAATGAAACTCTGAATTTCTCAAGGATGTCTGGGGAAGATATCGTCAGATTCTTACCAAAATCCTAATGAACTTCTTTGTAATATGGAAATGGATGACAGTGGATGTATCATCTGGCTTTTTGAGATTGTGAAACTAATATACAATTTGAAGTGTATGCATTTTGGCAGTTAGTTAAATAGTGATTTGATCACCAGTATTTTGGGATATTCAGGTGGAACATTTCATTTACAAATGGTAGTTGAACTTTTTCATCACTCAATAGATTGTTTTTTAAGTCTCTGCCGTCTGTATACACTAAATTCTTAACAAACTGTCATTATCTAAGAATAAGAGCTTCACTGAAATGGCTTTAGTTAAAATACTTTGTTCACTTGTCAAAGGTCAAAGCTTCATAGTAAAGTGGCTACTGATATTATCTTTTAATAGCCATTTTAAATCATTATCTGTTAGCAATGCTACATCATAGAGTTGCTAATAGTCTATATTCTGAAGGATTATGGTTAGCTGCTTCTTGGGCAGCAAGTTATAAGTGATCAATGTGATCGTTGCTAATGGTTTGTGATTTTAAGTGATTACTGGGCATGAAGAACAGTTTTGTAATTTGTTCTCCCTAGTGAATAATCTTTGGTTTCCTGGATACACTTTTTTCTGTTGATCAGTTGGTTAAGTTTGGGTAAGTGAGAGAGAGGAGTGCATAAAACTACATCGAAGTCCAGCTCCGCCTGTACTAGGCAGTCTGTTTCCTCTCTGCCCGGGGAAGTGTACTTTCGGAGCTTTGCTCTGTAATGCAGGGCTTCTTTGAAATATTGCATTTAACACAAGTGGTAGGAAACTTGTGAATTTATTTAAGAAACCCAGTACGCTGCTGAGATGAAAGAGTGAGATTTGTAGGCTATTTATGACACAGTTCCTGTGGAATTTGGCCCGGTGTGATTATGTTGATAGACATATGAAGGGAAAGAAGGCATTGTTGCCTCCACCAACTGGACTTCTAGAAGAGGTGATCCATACAAAATGTGCGATAGTGCTGTACCTGTAAAGGATTTTAACAAACTCTTGGAACAGGTATGCTGCTCAGTACTGACAAAGCTGTGATGAGCTGTCCAGGTCATTTGAAATAAGCACTGACAAAAGCTTTACATTATACTTCGCTATGGATTCTGGCTATTTAAAAAGAAACAGTGACTGTTTCAAGAGGAGTGGTTTTTCTGCATCTTAGTTTGTATGCAGTAGGTCCCACTGTTTCATCACCANGCTTTTATGTGTTTTTTAAAACTTTCTGAAAAACAGATTTTCACGTAATACTGTTTTACAGTTCCCGGTATGAGAAGTGGAATTTTATTTCTTGTTGAAATAAACTTCATGTTTGTAGTAGTTTTTAGCCTTCAAAGGTAAATTATTCATGGTTTCAAATACGATTTTTTTTTGTCATGATGAACAGCTCTTGCACAAGAAGCGCCAGGTCAGAGCTAGCTGGCTCTCTCACATGCAAGAAAACCATCCGTTAACATTTGTAATTTAGAAATGTTGGTGATCCTGAAACAGTCCGAGTTTTATATGTACTTCACACACACTGATGTGCACATAGGCCCAAGGATGCCTTTTTCTAGTCATAACACTGATTGTGTCAACTGTGTTATTTTGGAGGAGGACTAAAAATAACTTTGATACTTGAAGACCACCTTATATTTAACAATTTTTGAATCAGTATGAAATTTATCCTAGTGTATGGAGAACCCAGCCCAGTCATTAATGGCTCTAGAATACACTGTAGCAAATTAAGATCCCAAGTCACTACACAAATCCTGACAGAAATTTCAGTTCCAAGGTAGATGAGAGAAAATCTTACAAATGACATTACCTGCAACAAAATACTGTGTTTATGATTCAGATTTTCTGTAGGAGTAACTTAAATCTGTTGGATTCTCAGTTCTCCGTGAAACTGGAGAAAACAACCTCCAAAAAAACTCACCCTTTTTCACACTAGTTATTAGATTTTGAAATTCTGCCTTTGCAGCGTTCCTACTTTCCCTTTCCATTACTTTTACAGGCAGTGGTTTGTTCTTGTAAATATCGGTAACAAAATAGATTTAGGTAAATTTTGTCATTCTCGCTGTCTAATGTGGCCAGACTAATCCATTCTTTGTACATCATTAGTCTTGACAGATTGTTGTATTTAGAAGAGATCATTTTTGGCTCTAGCACATGAGGACAGGCAGTGCCCTCAGTTCTCCCTTACCTTTGTAATCATGACTTTGTAATCAGGCACACATTATGCAAGGAAGAGAATGATTATAGCATCGCCTCAAATATGATGCCAGAGTAAGTTAATTTCCTGGGCTGGGGAACTTTCTTTAGTGGCTGAATGTACCTTTGTAGCTTAAGGCTGAATTCAGAGATGCTCAAAAAAAAAAAGTTTCATTTCAAGTTGGTGAAATTACCTAAAATTGTAGGTTGGTGGGTTTATTTCTGCTGTATGGTTATCTAAGGGCATGGGTGCCACATGTACCTTGACATTTAATATGGTACACTCTGGGCTGACCATTATCAAGCACAGGATGATACCAGAGGCCCCAGGGCTTTAAATGACTCACGTTTATAGTCAATGACTGGTTGTTAAATCAAAGCAACCTGGAGAGCAGGGTATAGCCAGTTTGAGAGGTAACAAAGTGAACAGAAAAGGTATCCAGCAGAGAAAAATCTGATGTTACATGGAACTGCAGACCAATGAAGAGAGAGTGAACAACTCATCATTCACCAGGTTCCCCATCACTGCCCAACCTGTGCTGTTGCACGAGGCTCTTCATCCCGGATGCAAAGCTTTGCACTTGCCTTTCTTGAACTTCATGAGCTTCCTAGTAGCCTGTTTCTCCAGCTGTTGTGCCCTTTGTTTACCACTTTCCCCAACTAGGTACCACCCTGTTGTGGTTTGGCCCCAGCCGGCAGCCGAGCCCCAACAGTCCTTTTTGGCGCCCAACATGGGGCCCGAACCCACGACCCTCAGATTGTGTCTCATGCTCTACTGACTGAGCTAGCCGGGCAGCAATATCTTGCCACAGTTCAGCAGCCCAGATGGGTTTGTCTCTGTGCTGCCACTTGTTCTTTTTCCATTGCTGCAACCACCCCCACAAGGCATTGGCTACCATCCACGAGTCCATATAGAGGTAGACCACTGGCCACTTTCTCTTTCGGCAATGTCTAGAGCCAGCTGGATGGCCTTTACTTCTGCAAACTGGCTTGATTCACCTTGTCCCTTGCTGGCTTCTGCAACTTGTCGTGTAGGGCTCCATACAGCAGCCTTCCACCTTCAATGCTTTCCTACAATACGACAGGATCCATCAGTGAAGAGGGCATACTGCTTCTCATTTTCAGGCAGTTTATTATATGGTGGGGCCTCTTCTGCACGTGTCACCTCCTCCTCTGATGACATTCCAAAATCTTTACCTTCGGGCCAGTCTGTGATCACTTCCAGTATCCCAGGGCGATTGGGGTTTCCTATTCGAGCCCGCTGTGTGATTAATGCAACCCACTTACTCCACGTAGCATCAGTTGCATGGTGCGTCGCAGGGGCCCTCTCTTTGAACATCCAGCCCAGCACAGGCAGTCGGGGTGCCAGGAGGAGCTGTGCTTCAGTACCGATCGTTTCTGAAGCACTGGAACCCCTTCATACGCTGCCTATATCTCTTTTTCAGTTGGAGTGTAGCGGGCCTCGGATCCTCTGTATCCCCGATGCCAGAAACCCAGGGGTCAGCCTCGAGTGTTCCCTCATGCTTTCTGCCAGAGACTCCAGGTAGGGCCATTCTCCCCNTCGCCAGAAACCCACAACACCTAAGAAGGCTTGGGTTTCCTTTTTGTTGGTTGGTGGAGACATGGCTGCTGTTTTGTTGATGACATCCATCGGGATCTGACGTTGACAGTCTTGCCATTTTATCCCCAGGACAGCAGGGCTCCATCACGCGTAATGGTTTCTTGGGAAGACAAATGCCATCACTCTGAACGCCACTGCCCCCCGCTTCTTCCTCCCCCCAAGCCCCTTATAAACCAAGCATGATGTTGTATGGTATGGAATACCACTTTGGTCAGTTTGGGTCAGGTGTCCTGTCTGTCCCCTCCCAACTCCCCACACACCCCCAGCCATCCCGCCGGTGGGACAGTGCGAGAAGCCGAAAAGGCCTCCACTATCACCACTACATCTCCACTATCACCGCTGCTTACAGCACAAACCCAAAACACAGCCCCATACTGACTTTCTTGAAAATTAACTCTCTCACAGCTGAAACCAGGACACATCTGCTAGTTGTGGGCTGATGAATTGCAGTGAGTGATTTGAACCGACACATACAGGTGGGCACACTGATTTTGTATGAGACTAATTTTCCTGTAGGTAAGTCTTTTTTTGTAGACTGCTCCCAATGAAATATGGAGCTATTTTATCTTTTTCTATGAGTTTTGCTGTAATGGTTTGGATTCACATCTTGAGTTACTCCAATTCAATATTCTTATATAAACAAGCCCTGGGGAATTCTGCTTTGTTCCAGGAGGCTCTTACTGTCCCTTGGCGAACTTCTGTAATACACAAGTGCTGTATAACCAAAGAAAGAGGTATAAAGATTACGGGTAACAGTGGGAGAGTTAGACTTACAGGGATGCCTAACAAGGAGCAATCAGAAAGAAGGATGTCAAACAGATGGTTGCAGTCTGAACATGTATGTGGCTGTGGGGGAAGAAACTTGAAGGAAAACGTCTCTGTGCAGGAGTTCTATACAAGTGATCATACCGTTTTTATTTCTACTTCAGGTAGAAAAAGGTGCTTGCCTTGCTGCCTTATGGAGTGACTGGAAGGACTTTTTGAAAGTCTGGCAGGTCTTTTTTTTGAAATTCCTTTCAAATTCCAAGGTTAATGCCATTTCTTGCAATGCAGTTCACTATGAACTAGTGCATGCTGCTTGATACCAACACAGTTAAGGCCACATCTGGTAGTGTACCTACATAAGCTTAAAACACCAAAGCAGAGTGTATAATTTCACAAAAAATGTTAATTATTTATACAGCAATCATAGAAGATGGATTTTCGGTTTTCTCGTTTCCAGTAGCAGGGGACTCTGACGCACGTGCAGGCAATGCCCTATCAAACGCTGTGCTGCGTATCATATTCAGTGTCAGGTGTAGGCTGTGCTTGTTTCCTGGCTTGTCCAAGGCAAGGCAAAGCAGAACTGATGGAAATCAAATGTTTGAGCAAAAGGAGTATGGTATAGGAGTTTAGGTGGATATAATAAGATGTTTTAGTCCCCAGAATTAATGAGTATTTGTTTTTAAAGTATAAGTTAAGAAGGCTTTTATTTTCTTTCCAAATACAGTGTTGTGGAAGTCAACTGTTTTCTGAACTAAGTTTTTAGTAGTGACTTTCTCAGGTTTTTTCCTCTTTTTGTTTGGGTGGAGGATATCTGTATTGACTTGAATAAAGTAAATGCAGAGCCCAAAAGTGAAACAAGAGGCTACATCAAGTTGTTTTATAAACTTCCAGTTAAATCCTTTTATTAGTGTAAGTTACTGAGCAGAAAAAACAACTTCTGGTTCAAGACAGTCTTTAAAGCTGCATTTCTGTCTTCGTTTTCAATACAATGTAGTAACTACTAAATATGCGGTATTGAAATTCATCAGTGTTAAGTGGTATTATTTTGTAAATTGAAATTTTTTGAGTAGTTATTTACAAGCCTGTAAAAACAGATGCTAAAAATGGTAGATAGTTAGATAAGTAAAATCTTGTGCCAAAATCCCAGTATTTCCTTACGTTTTTCACTCTGTTCAATACTACCAACAATTGCTGCCTTTCTGAGGCCTCTCTTGATTAATTTCACACTGGGGAGTAAAGTAGGGATTTGAAAATGGCTTAAATTGACTTTTCTGTATATAGCCTGTTAAGTAAATATCTAAAACTGATAGTACTGTTCACATAAATCCACAAAAATAACAGTAAATACAGTTGTATTATTAATTGTCTCTTTTCTCTGTGATCCACCTCTAATAATAATGAAAGTTACTCTATTTTGTATAATTATTAATTTATGACCAGAAAGCTATTTTAGATTAAAAGCATTTTCCTGGTGATATGAAAAGCAATTATTAAATATTTCATCTGTGACCTAATAAAATGAAATACCAATTTAGGGGAAGAGTGGAGAAGTATTTGTAAACCTTTGGTTTTTATAGTGCTCTCAATGTTTCTAATTATGTACAGGTTACTCGATAGATAACCAAACCATTCTTTTCCGATCTTGTTATATATTTCTTATTTACATGTTTTCCTCATCCTTCTGCTATTAGCTGTCACCATTGTATGCCTATATTGTCTGCTAGCTTAGATGCATGTTCATCTTTCAGGGAGATGTCAGCAAATTTCTTGGCAGGAAATCTTTTGCTAACACACCATAGGAAAGCAGGTGGCAGGCAAGTTTCTGAGCTGTGGGTGCACTCTGCAGGCTCATGTTGAGCTTCTCCACCAGCAACCCCACGTCCCTCTCCTCATGGCTGCTCTCAATCCATTCCCTGCCCAGCCTGTAGTTGTGCTTGGAATTTCCCTGACCCATGTGCAGGACCTTGCACTTGGCCTTGTTGAACTTCATGAGGGTCACACTGGCCCACCTCTTAAGGCTTTCCAGGTCCCTCTGGATGGCATCCCTTCCCTCCAGCATGTTGACCCACCACACAGCTTGGTGGTGTTGGCAAACTTGCTGAGGGTGCACTTGATCCTGCTGTCGATGTTGCCGACAAAGATGTTAAACAGCACTGGTCCCAGTGCTGACCACTGGAGAAGGCCACTCATCACTGATCTCTACTTGGACATCAAGCAGTTGACCACAACTCAGTATGTGTATTTCCTATACATATATATAGTAATTTGAATTTGCAACCTCTAAATTTAGAGGACATTAGCCTTTTTTACAATGCAACATGGTCATGAAATTGGTTGTACAAAATGGAAGGACAGGCTATTATGAGTACACGTGTCCTCCGCAGTCACTGTTGTGTATCCTGCAAAATTAATCTTCAGACTTTACCAGTAGAAAAGCAGAAAAGTGAGGCTGGTGTTCTGGTCCAGCATCCATTTATTAGAAAAGTATTTTACAAATATTTTAGTGTATGTCATTTTGGAGTATTGAATTGTATCTATGCCTTTTTAGCAGGAGATGATTAATGTTTGAATATTTGTATTTGGAATGTGTTTATATCTCTTCATAGTTATGTTGGTGATATTTTTGCCTTTATTTCTGCAAAATGATCACCCAACCAACATTCCTCTTACCTCATCAGGAAGCAGTACTGTATATGTGGCTATCATCTTAATGCCTTCAACTCAGATATTTCAGTTACCATATTAATCCAGTGAAGATTCGTTTTCTGGATTTTATCACCAAGGTGCTGTACCTTAATCCAAAAATGGGATCTGCTTTGGGCCCCCAAGTTATGGGTAGATGACAGGTGCTACATTTTCCCTGTCTCAACTCACTTCCTCAGTGTTGACATGGACATTTAGGATTCAGAGGACTACAGCACAAGATGATTCTCTCAAGGTTGCTTCTTACTGAAACACATTGAAAAAGATATTCTCTTTTAGTCTGTCCTTTTCTGGGCTGTATGACAACTACATCCATAAAGAGACAGACTTTGCTAAGCTGTTCATCCTTTAGACAGAACAACAGAAATACGAATCTATGCAAAACAAGAAACACTTCTGTGGAATAGCAAAAGAAAACCCACAGAGATGAAATACCATACCTCAGTTTCTTAACTCCAGTGTTGGAATTCAGATGGTGTTTTCCTGAGTTTCTGACTTTATTCCTGCAGCATGGATTTCTCTTTTATGTCATTATCTCCTCTTTGACTCAAGCAGCCAGCTTTCTTCAGTCCAGCATATACTAGGATGTAATATCAATTATTTGGTGTTGCTTCAGAACAGTATCATGTAAAATGAATAGCTGTCCACAAAGGGGATTATTCAAGACTTGAGGAAGTCTTTGTGGATAACAAATTACTTCAGTTGGCTTTGGGCTCTGTCTGAAATTTTAAAAAGGTAAAAACTTTGATGACCAGCCAAATCATAGAATTAAGGTTTCAGAAAGCAACAAGTAAAAGGATCATTTGAGGAACGAGAAATGGGGTACTGTGTGTTTTGGCTGGCTGTGACCAATGACTCAAGGCATGGTACAGCTTCGCTATGGCATTATATAGAAGTGTATTGGTGGCTTGGGGCCATGTTGTCCAACGATGCCCCCCGCCCAATCTGCTGTTGGTTTTAGCTGTGGTGTAGTTTAAAACCCAGCAGCATCAGCTAATCTGCACTTTCAGATTAGTACTGCTAAGAAGTTCAGTTTATTGGAGGCTGATTGTAGTAATTGCATAGGACATGGTAACCTCTGAGAACCTGGGCTAGACATTGGGTGTTTAAGTCATGGAGCTATATGTCCAATAAGGTGTCTCATGTATGTAGCTTTGGTCATTGACTCCATTTGGTGCTTCATTTGGTGAGATGCAAGAACTGTTTAGGCAGAACTGTGGGACCCCCCCCCCACCCCCGCTGTCTGGATTTCAAATGTATTTGATCAGTGTTTACCTCTTTAATTTCACGTTTTCTCTTCTGAGCACAGATCTGGCTCCCAGCTGGTGTCAACCATTTCCTTATTGGGCAACACTTTTGTGTTCTGAATGTTTGTCATCCAAACAGATGGACTGTGGAGATCCTTGAGCTGAGATGGATGCATGACAGCCCAGATTTATACGGAATTAGCTCCAGTTTTTCCTTAATATTTAAGTTGCAGCCAACAGGGCAACACATCTCAGAATATAACACACTACACTTTGTTAAAAAAATGCAATTATTTGCACCTATATTTACTTCCTTATGCGAATGTGTAAACATTCAGTTTATTGAGATAAAAAGGTTTAGGTAAAGAACGTTTTTACCTTTTTTATGTTAGAAAACACTTTCTCTGACTGTACATTTTTGCTTGGTTTAATGACTTCAGGCCAAAACCAAAAGAAGTTTAATTCACCTTTAATCTTAGGAATTCATTGTGTCAATACAATTTTTTAGTGAAAAACTCATTGAAATAGTAGAATAGTGTGTATCAGCTGGAATTTCTTAAACAATCTTTTATGAAAACTGTAAATAAAAATATTATGTCAGGAATCTTAATTATTGCTCATTAATTCAACTTGATTTTATATGTAAAAAGGTTTTTATTGCATATTTATAATTTTTAATAAGGAATAAGATAGGATATGGTTAAAAGCAGAACTTCCACATGTTTTGTTTTGGAAATAGAAACAGTTTTCATGATTCCATCTGTCCTACTGATAATATTTGGAAAAGCATTTGGTTTAAGTTCATCTGCCTGCCAAACAGCGTAGTGGTTCTTTCCTTAGTGCACTTCATTCCTGTGTTGGTAGAGTCATTTTTATTGGTACCTTGAGAACCTTGGATACAAGCCTGTTATGTGGAAAAAAAGAAAAAAAAATGGGTTTTTGTTTGTAAATGAGCACATGAAAAGTCACTATCTTTTCAGGAAGTCAAGATGAGGAGGTCACCAAAGTTCAGGAAAATGGGATATATATACACATATACTCTTGTGTTCTTTGCTGATACTGACAGTGTTTGTGTCACCATTTTTTAGATTGCTGTGATGGTAGTGCTGAGAGCCCCCAGCTGAGAGCAGAACCCCGTTGTGCCAGAGATTCTACAATCTTAGGGTAAAAAAATAAGCAATTGAGAAGCAACATCAGTGGAGATGCTTTGTAATCAGTAGGACAGTAAACATTTATTTATTAGCAAAATATCCTACTGGCTATAAAGTAGTTTTCTTAATGCCTATTTCAATGGTTTATTTCCACGTGTGTCAGCCAGTATCCCCATTTCTTTAAACTGTTCCCTTGTTCTTCCTGCAGCTAGCTGGGGGAGGCTCTAGCTCTGGCTGGCAGGGCAGGTGAAAGGTGCCTTCCAAAGTCCCTGCAAAGGAGATGAAGTGGAATATAATAGTCAGCCCACCAGCCCTGGGAGTCAGTGCGCTGCTGCTGTGGCGGCCCGCCTTGGTGAGGGACTCACGCTCCTGGAACTAAGGTCGCTCGGATGGCAGGCCGTGCCTCTCTGGTGTGGCAGAGCATGATAATACTTTTTTGCTTTAGGTTTTCCCCCCAAAAATAAAACCCTTTGAACAACTGTCAGCAGAAATTAAAATCATGTATCTTAAATGATACTTCTGTGGGGACAAATTGCTTCTGGATTCCTGTCTGGTTTCTGCCCTCATCACACTGCACTCTGAGAGGTGATTTGGTTGCTCGTTTAGCCTGTTAGGTACCAGCTTCCAGTTAGGCCACTTATGCATGAGTGAATAAACAACGGTGTGTTTCCAGAGTTTGGCATATCGCTGTATTTGCATTTCACTCCTGGTTTAGCAAAACCAAAGCTGTTACCCTGGGGACCCTGGAGATGTGAACACAGTATGTGGTCATGGTTAAGGTTAGTGTGTTCATGTTCAGGATGTGCTGCAAAGTTGAGAGGGTCTGGCAATTCTCAAGTACAGCTTTCCTCATCATTTCGACTGACCTGGCAGTGTGAGCACAGGGATACTGTGAGCAGTGGCTCTGCTGCGCTGGTTTTCTCAGGAGGACATAGAACAAAACTGGGAATTAAATGCTTGAGACGTGTCAGTGGCTGCAAGAAAACTGTACAAAGAATGGACTACAGTGTTGATGGTCATGTTTTTGTTTGAAGTTTATGGCTCCTCTTTTTAATTCCTGTGGAAGTTTTCTTAAGAGATCTGTGGATATGTTTTATTTGAGATTTGGTTTGGTTTTCATTTGTTTTGTTTTTCTCTAGTTTGGGTAGAAATGGTGGCTGTAGGTGAACTTTTGTCCTTTAGAGTGAGCAAGTTTAAATGAGAAGGCAAAAGTGTATTTGCACTCAAACCAGTGGTTGATAATCCAGTGTCATAGCTGCAATGAGTGGGAAAGTTAGAAATTAGGTGTGTTGAGATCAGGAGTTTCCTTGTTTCCAGCTCCTTAAAGATACCAAAAGGTTGAGTTTTAAGGGCTGAGCTTTATTAAGATGCAAACTTGAACCACAAGTTTTTTAATGTCAAAATAGAAACAAAAGGTTGAGACAGAATTTTTGAGTTAGTTTTTTTTATATCTGCCTACTTTGCAGTTTTCCAGGCTTGCAGTGTTCAGTGATTTTGTGGATTGCATAAATCCTCTCTTTTACGCCTAATGACTATTCTTTCCATTGCTTTTGAGGTCTGCCTGTGCATCTCCTCCAGGTTCCTTTCCACAGTGTCTCTTTGCCATCTTTACTTGCAGATCTGTCCTTGCCCAGTCGACTCTCCCCTTGCTGTGTCTGCCTCACTGCACTCTGGAAGGGGAGATGTAATCCTGGCTCCTTTCAAGGGGTTCCTCAAGTCCAGCAAGGAACCAGTCCTCTAGTTGATTGCCCAGGACTCTTCTTCTAAAGCAACAATATGTGATGAAGAAAATGAGTTTGATATTTTGCTTACATGCTTTGTTCCCAGGTTTTCTTCTCTGTTTGCTTGCTGGTGCTATTGGGTCTTAGGCAGTAAAAGTACTGGCCACAATAAATGCTTTTCAGCCTACTTTCTGCAGAAGTACAGTAATCTGACGGGCACGAGGGGATCATTACCCTTAAATGTTTCCATTGCAAGGTTAAAAAGTGTTGTGTAGTTCTTCAGCAATCCACAGCTGGAGTCTATTATGAAAACTCACTAAAGGTGTTTGAAAGGCATTTCTACTGTACAGTTTCTTTAACTACTAGTTTGAGCCCTTTTCAGTTTTTAAGGAAACTGAAACATAATCTTCCTCTTCACTTCTAATATGAAGATTAAAAATTAAGATTAATGTGTTATAGTTCAAATGTGTAAATAAATATTGATGTGCCAGCCAATGAATGAATTTACTAAAACTTCCCACTTAGCAAAATTCCCCTTAGAAATGAAGTAATTAATGTCAGTCTTAGAGGTAGCACTTTCATATTTTAGTACAGCCAAACATCCTCTGACATGTAGATGCTTGTTTGGTGGACAGTTATTTTTATGTGTGCCTAGAAATTAAATGGATACCCTGCTCTTAAAACATGACAAACATCTACTGGGATTCTGTTGAAGGAAATGTTTCAATGTACTTGTTAGTATATAACCGCTTTAATTAATGTCGATCATAAGTATCTGTAGTAAATAGTGTAAAGTACTACAGCTAAAGTTCAGCTATCATTAGTTAGCCACAACAGGTTTTTAATGACCGGTATTTGATAACGATTATTGTATAACAGACATTTCTAGGGCATGTATTCTTTAAAGGTGTTCATAGTATTGCCCAAAAAAAAGTAATTAAGCATTCCATTGCAATAACCAGTGCATCTATGCTGAGTTTCATCTAATAGTTTTGAGAAACACTAAACACTTGCCTGGTTTGTAGTACCTTGAGGACTTGTAACTAACTCTGCTTGCCTGCTTGTTTATTGTAGTGTTTGAATGAATTCCTTCTAATAAAAACCTTGGAGAAAAGAAAGTTTGAGCCATATTTCCATGGAATCCTGAAAGAGTCTCTGGAGACTTGAGTGGCTGTTTCATGACAATACTCTAAAATAGTAGATATGTTTCCCGTTTCCCATAGGTGGGAGCCTGTCAACAGCTATTTCCATTCCAGCACTTGTCTTGTATCATATTCAAACTGTTCACGCTTGAAATCAAGTAGCTACATAATTGGAACAGCTTGGAATAAACTGATTGTCAGTCTGCTTTGTTGCTTTCTAGCTAGAATAAGTAGATACTATAAATAAGTGTAAAAGAGTAGTTGAGACTAAATCCCAGTTTCTGCTTATAAAAATAAGTATTTGTATAACATTAGACAGTAATTACAAAGACGTGCTATGAATATAGACAAAATGGTGCTGCAGTCAGCAGATCTTTTGCTGTTTGTATCAACAGCTGACTCAGCTGTAAGCTTTTGGACTATTCCAGAGGAAAATTTTCCATAGATGACTTGTCTTTTCCTCCCCAGTGTTTTAATTCTGACATGTTCAGAAAGAACAAATTTAGTGATATATCAACTGACGTGTTAGTACTGCTTTAAGACTTGAAATGCTGACATCCATCTACTCATCGTCATGTAGACTACCTTAAATGTAGGGCTTCTGTTTGGTACAAAACTAAGGACGGAAGGCTAGGGACTGCTGGATTTTGTACATTTGACTATTTGCAATTCCCTGTATTGGTGCAAACCTGTATCTTGAACCTTTTCCACAGTTACATATTTATTTTATGTACGGATGTAGGCAGACTTCTGTGTTATAAATCAAATGCACTGAATGAAATCCAACTTCAATCAAGACAGAAGCTTTTTGCCTCTTGGAGAACTGATTTCTCCTATTTGTTATTGCCTACATTTTTAATGCTTGATTTCTTTTTTTTTTCCCCACTCCTATGTTCATGGGGGATAAATGGTTATTTTGAGTGGGAGCTTAAAGTTCAGAAGTGAATCCTGTTTTTGTCTTTGTCACTGACAATTGATGTGAAATTTTCTGGGTCATATAGTGTCCTTCACATCAGCATCCTTTCTTGTAAAAAGCTACTAATGCTTTGAAAAATATTGAAAGTAAAATTCTGCCCTTTACAGTATGTGTGGAGTTCTACTGGCATTCCAAGTCATCATTAAAAAAAATACTTAAGTTCTTGAAAGCAGTACTTGCTATTTATGCTGTCAGATCTTCAGATAGTAACCATTAATTTCTTGAGCTCATGTGATTATCTTTTTAGGAAATTATGTGAATTTAACTGTGTTCAGCATATTAAATAAATACATATACATAATTGGTGCTATTTTGAGCAAATGTGTTTATGTCCAAGTGTGGAGCAGAATATATATGGTGAAAAGCACACCTGTATTAGGAAAGCAGTATGATTAAGTGGCATTCTTAAATGTAAAAAAGCATTTAAATTGGGGTTGGTGTAATTTAATAAGACAGAAGGCAAGACTAATAAAAGTAGGGGAAGTAAAAGTTTTTTTTTCTCAAATATACTTAATATACCTTAAAGATACTTCTATTATTGCAAACAGCAGGAAAAGACTTGGAGATTTAAAATGGACTTGGTATCTGTGCAGCCTGTTATTTGTAAAAGCATAGTCACCTAGCCTGTAATTGTAAGAGTCTCATTCTTCCTTAGTCATTCAGCATGAAAGCAGCGCCTCAGGCATTGCTCTGTCTTTTTTCTTTTTTTTTCTTTTCTTTTTTATAGTCTTTGTTTTGTGAATTTGAGGCTTTAACCTTTCTTAAAATTTGTACTTTCAGAAAATGGCCGGAACATTTGGTGGTTTTTGAGGACTGAACTATGTGTAACTGAAAATTTTAAGGACACGTGAAAATGATCTGACTGCAGTTTGTGGCTTGTAGATTAGGGAAGCTGGAGATCTGCTTTTGCAGTGCCTAAAAGTGTTAAGAATCTCACCATTAGCAACTCAGCAATTTGCACATTAGACAAATAATTTGCAGTGCTCTGACTGAATCATAGAAGACCAGTGACCTTGCACATGTTCATGCCGCTCTGGTGTTGCATTTTATCTTCCCATGAGCAGATTTTTCCTGTTGAAGTGTTAAAATAAGTTCTCAGAAAAGAAACTGTATAAATGTTCTTAGGATGGGGACAATTTTGGTTTCAGATATGCTCATCTCTTCTTTATGAGTGAGTAAATTTAATTGGAAGAGAAGACAAACCTAATGGTTTAACTAGAAGCACTCATAATATTATTACTTTTTAAAAGGCACTGCTGTAATGAAGTGGCTTTAAATTACTGAGTGGATAGATTGGGAAGCTTGTTCGTTGTAATGGCTACATAGCAGTATGTTTAATTTCATCTGATTTTCAGAATGTATTGCAATATTTGACTGAAAGTTGCAGAGGAAAACCTTTCAAATTTAGCACGACGTGGTCTCCTAAGTAGCCAGCCCATGCTGTCTGGCACTTGTGACATGTAAGTGCCCAAAAGTTCGAATTCACAGACAAGATATCTGAATTTAACCATTAACCGAAGAAAAAGAGATGTGACCATCTGTTTTTCAGATGCTCTTCCTTTCTCTTCCCCTCTCTTTCCAATGGGATCTCTAAGAAATGTGGAAATTTATTTGGATTGTGAGCCCTCATGTGAACTAAAGTAGAGGGTGAATTTTTGCTACTGTCGATTGCTCAGTGCCCTTCTTGCTTGCACTCACTGTGCTCTTGCTTCTGTTTTTTTTTTTAATTGTAATCTGCACAGCTGTTGGTTTAAGATCAAGATAAATCCTAACATTTTGAGGTTTAAACAAAATCTGCCATAAGACTTAGAAACAGAGCAAGCGTATTTAAAATCATTCAAGATTAAAAAAAAAAACAACCACTATCTCCTATTCCACCTGTAAAACTGTGATTTATCAAATTGAGATGCTCGTTGGTAGCCAGATGTTTTAATGCATGCCCCTATTGAAAAAAGCTAATAGATAATTTCTTATTGTTGATGGGAGAATGTTGAACTCAAATGTTTTCCATTATTTACAGAGGTGTCTCTTTTCCATTAAGTGTTATAATAGTTATCATCACAAAGGAACTACCTGATTTATAATCTTTGTATTTAAACTGACCTTTTTCATAAGGCTCACTGTGTATTTCTCAGTTTCTTTGCAAATTTTTTCATTAGAAATTAAAGTCAGTGTAAGATCTTTTGAAGAGGGTTTTCTCACCAATGTGTAGCCTGATGATTAAATTCGGCATTCACCAAGGGCTGGGTTGTCTAGATTGCAGTACCTCTGATTCAGAAGAGGAAAATGAATCAGGATCTGAATAGATGTTCCATAGCAAAAATTTTCTTAACACCTCATCTCGAGCTGATTGCTATTGTATGGCTCAACTTGTGTGACCCATGTGAAGACAGGCTTAGTGCTGCCATAATCCATCGCTAGTTTTAAAGCATTTTTGGAAGTCAGGAAAAAGGAAGGGATAACAAATAGCCTTTTTCAGGTCAAAAAGCCGCTTACCTGGTAAACAGTGGCTGCAAGTTTGTGTGCAGTATATTTTGTTTTGGTCTTAGTGATTTGGGTGAATTTGTCTGCAAGTGCCTGCAATATCATAGCAACTCTCAAGGAAGTGCTCTGCGGAGGCAGCGCAGGCTGTCTTCTCACAGGACATTGGGGATATTACATACTAATATACACTCAAAATGTTATTTGCCACCTTTCTGTATTGTTGTAATGGAATAGATGCTATATATCCCGCTCTTGGTATGTAGAGGGACAGTGCTGATTAAATAAGGATACATTATTTAGTATAGGGCATTGTGTGTAAATATCCTGCAGCCATAAACAGTGTAAAATAAATCTTTAAAATATTTTCCCTAACATAACATGATTTGTCCTGCAACTCTGTGTACACTTTTGCCCCCTGAGATCTCCACAGGTACAAGAAATATTCAGTGTATCCATGTACAAATGGTAGGGAGAGAGGAACCTTAAACAGACCTTCAGAGGCAGGTCCCAATGTTAATTCTCATGAAAATCTTCCTGTTCTTGATGGTTTTTCCCTTGAGCTGTTATCGCTGGAGAAATTATACTAAAATTATGTGCTGTAAGATAGAGCAGCATCCCTCCTGTCAAAGCTGGTTATATAGTACAGGGCTTGCTGATTTGACTACCACATCACCAATTTTCCGGGAGAAAGTTACTTAAAGAAGTTAGTCTTTTTCTGAAATGGTAAGGTTAATGCAGATTCTGACCCACATTCAAATTCTGCTGTGCTTATTGTTTGAGAGGTTTGTCACAGAGGTGAGACACCAGAGATAAGACCGCAAGTAGGCAAAGCTTGTTACCAATATTCATAACACTTCCAACATTTTAAAAACGCCGTTTGTCCAACTGGAACATCTGGGTGTACGCTAAACCAATAAATGAACTGTATGAGGACTTCCTAATTTTGCTGGGCCCCCTTCTCTTTTATTTTAATTTACGCTTTTAAGGTTAATTATTTGGTTTGGTAAATGAATACAAAACATAGTGAGAGGGCTGCAGGTAGAGATCACCAAAAGAAAAGATGATTTAGCTTAAGAAAGAGGTAGTGATAAGCCGTGTTATTCTTTCGGAGCCATTCAGTTAAACCAGCTGAGTGCAAACCTGTTGGAGCAGAAAGGAGGTGTGTGTATGGAAAATGTACAGGTGGAGGAACTGGCTGTCACTTTTCAGCATCAATTACAGTTCTCTTGATCCATTGTAACGTCTTTCATTTATGAGCAAGGCAAAACTTTAACATTTTCCACTCGCTTTCCTACTGAAAACTTTTTGCATCTAGTAAGGTGACTTTCACACCAGTCAGGCGTTAGGTGTCAGTCTCCTTTTACTCTTAAAAAATCGGGATGTTTGAAGATCATTGGCTTGTGTGTGAAATGAAATTTGTTTTATTATTTTCCCAAAAGAATAATATGTTAAACTCACAGCAGCATAGCTAGACTATAGCCTGTGGGTCCTGACCTACATTTTTTACTCTACAGAGCATGAAATATCTTGCTATATAAGATGCAAAGTCACTGTATGATTAGAAATTGTATTAAATTGTATGGTTCTGGTACTCTGGATTAAAAAGTGATTTAGCGTTAGATCCAGCTAATCATTACAGTAAATAAAGAATTCATATATTGTAAAATTAATGCTTCTTTTTAGTTTCATTTTTTACATTGATGAGTGCTTTTTTAATAAACAAATTTGATACTTGGCTACTTAAACTATTGTAAGGATATGGTAAACCCTATCTTTTCCTGCACTTTCAGTGATCCGGTGATGATGATGATGGGTGTTTCAAACCCAGCTTGAACAAAATAAATGATACCCAAGGTTTCAGTGTCTTGGAAAATCAAAACTCTTCTGCCTGTTTTTTCTGCCACTGTATTTAAATATTTCTATTCCCACAACTCAGTGAAGAGAAGTCATTTTAGAGAAAAATGTTCATATTTTCTTTCCCCCCTCCCCTTGATAGTTTCTTTGCTTCTAAATGGGTTCAGTCTCTTACCAGTGAGATCATCTACTGTATGTCAGGTTAACATGTTCTGGTCATGAAGTCTGAAATTGTAAACCCACTGATATTTCTTTGAGCTACACTTACGGCTTTTGAACTCTACCATAACCCTTGATGCTGTTTCTGTTACTGCGAGAAGTTCTCCACAGGAATAGAGAGGTTACTTTTTCTTGCCCTTCTCTGCATCCCAGAATTCAGAGAAAAAAAGCTTCAAGCAATAATTTCAAGAAATATGAGAAATCTTGACTCATATTGTGTGAATTTTTACTGAACTTCTTGCCATTTTTGATCTCTCATCTTTAAATCGAAGCCATTTGAAGGTATGAGCGTAGTCCTTGGTCTGTGAATGAAGTGTCACAGTTATAAATGTGGCTGTTGTGCGAGAAGTGACTTAGAGCGCAGCCATGGCACTGAAAGTACTGAATATTGCAATTTACGTAATGTCTGATGATACACCATTAATGTAGTTAATGACAGAATACAGGAAAAAAGATAAAGCAAAAAACTCTAAGCCTGATTAAAATAAAAAATATTTTTTTATAAGATCTTAGAGGATTGTTTGATAAATTAGCTGAAGAGGTAAAAACAACAAGAGTTACTGTTGTGTGAATAATTCGAGATTTGTTACATTTTAAAGCAGTGATAAAGTTTTAATCCTGAAATAGAGATGCAAAGGTGAAAGAAATGCTACGTGTTTTCTGGTTTTGTTACCTTGAACCTGTAACGTTACAGACGATGTTAGAACAATCGTTGAGCTGCTCAAAAGTAGGCCAGAAACAGAGGATGGTTTGAGTTGTCTAAGACTTTATATTTGGCCACAATCCCACCTTAGAGAATTTCTGATGGATTTCCCATATATTATTGTCATCTTTTTCTAAGTCTTGATGAGGATAAAGAGGAGCACAACTGTCTTTGGTGGAGCATTTATTTGTCACTATTTCACCTTACAGACACAACGTGTAAGTGGATGGACTTTTTGTGAAGGGGGATGTGTATACCTCTTCTAAACCTTTATATCTTCTGCTGGGGCCATGTAGAGCCCTTGTTGGAGTTCTAGGGATTTGATAAAGCCCTGAAGAAAACTTCTGAATTGTGAGATGTATTTATTTTGTGGAAACTAGGAGAATACAGGACTGTCCTTCAGAATTCTGCCTGGAGTGTCAAACTAGCAATATCTCAGCATCTCATGATCAATAGAGCTGTCTTATTTTCCCAGTGAAAACATGTTTTGTGCCATGCTGATATATAGTGAAATTAATTAAATGCATAGATCAGCTGATCTTAAAATCATAATAATATGATGTGTAAGAAAACAACAAGACTCAATTTTGATTGATTTGTTCAATATATTTGGACAGATCTTTTACGTCTCTGAATTGGCTTTTAGTCCACTGAATTCATTAGAACCACTTTGATTTACGTAGCGATGTTATCTCAGTAGCTCTATCTTTTTTTTTTTTTTCTCTTGACTCGTTTGCAGGGTTTTTTGATTGAAGGATTCGTTCTGCTGACAGAAACTAGCTTTACAGGAACATGAAATTTCTATTACCTGTAGTTTGCACAGGCAATTGCATTCTGTAAGTCCCCAGCCTTTTGAGTGGAAGCCTCATTGAAATCCATGGCGCTTGTGGTCTTAATCATTTAGGAACTGTTACAACAGAATTATTTTAAAAACACAGAAGCCAAGCATATAAAAAACTCCAACAAACCCACAAGTTTTTTGTTAGTCATATAATGTATAGAGTCCATATTGTAAACAGGTATGGAGACCACGATGCCGGTGATTGAAGTCACTCATTCCTTGTACATGGCTTTGGAATTTGAGAATTATTCGACAATCTAGGCTCTCTGGTAAGTACACAGTGGTGCAATGTTGTGTATGTGCACACAGGTGTGCATGATTTCATTGTACTGTGTACAGGGGCCTCTTGTTGTTAAGAAAAATAATACCTGCCAGTGACAAATGACTGCACATCTTTAATTGAAGAATACAATTGCTATTGAAGGGTAGTGTATTGTCCTTTCAGTGCTAGAATTAACGTGTATCTGCTATACTTTTAAGCTAAAGAAGGAACAGTAAAAAAAGGGCATTCAGCTATAAGTCTAAACTGAACAATAATTTTAGAAACTATATAAGGTACATACATATCCTATGTACTTATGTTTGTGCCAAAAAAAATGCAGTAGACATAAAGTTAAAAAAGCCCTTAGAAATGTTGCTTGCAGAGGTTTTCAATGCAGTGTACTATCAATTTTCCTTTTTGTTTTTCCTTCAAACTTATCCCCTTTACCATATGAAAAAAAAAAAAAGAAATTGAGCAGTGTCACTGAATGAGTGTCTTGAGATGATACTGTGGCTGAGTATAAGTGGGTGTTAATTTACTTCATTTTTCAGACTCTTCCTCTGTAGGAGTCAAAATTATTACTTCCAATAATACAGTCAGGCTGTGTGAAATGGCTATAATGTTGATCTTGGCTATCATTTTCTATCCTGTATATGAATTCCTGATGTAGAAATCAAAGCCAAAGTGTGTGTGTGTGGGGAGTTTCCATAAAATATGTTACAAGCTCATTTCTGTAAAATACCAAAGAATTGCTGCTTTGCCCAAAGCTAATCCTCTTGCTCAGTGGTTTGAGAAGCTAAAGAGTGCTGATGAAATCTTACAAGAATGCTTCTTTCTTAGCTAAAATTCCCTTCCTGATTTTTCTCCCACTTGTAAATCTGTCTTTTGATTTTAATGCCACTATTAAAATAACCAGAGTCTATTTTGTCTGAAACCCTTTTGTAGGATATATAGTAATAGAAGTAAGAGATTCTGGAGACAGACGAAGAGACAGTGTGTGAGAGCAAATTGTAATGCTGTTGTGGTTTAACCCAGCAGGCAGCTGAAAAAACCACGCAGCTGTTTGCTCACACATACACCCTCTCAACACTGGTGAAAGGTAAAACTCGTGGGTTGAGATAATGACAGGTTAATAGGACAGAAATGGAAGAGAATAATAATAATGGTGATAAAAGAACGTGCAAGTGATGCACAACTCAATTGCTCACTGCCTGGAGACAATGCTCAGCTAGTTCCTCAGCTGCCCTACCTCCTGGCCAACCCCCAGTTGTATACAGCACGTGACATCGTATGATATGGAATACCCCTTTGGCCAGTCTGGGTCAGCTGTCCTGCCGTATCCCCCTCTGCCTTCTCATTGGCAGAGCAGTGTGAGAAGCTGAAAAGTCCTTGACTGCTTGGCAGCAACTAAATAATGATGTTATCAACATTATTCTCATCCTAAATCCAGACCACAGCACTAATCAGCTGCTAGGAAGAAAATTAACTCTATCCTAGCTGAAACCAGGACATACCTGATGGCTTAGAATATAAATCTGCAAAATGCACAACTTCCCTCACATTTGTGCCTCCAGAGGGAGTTGAAGATGTTAACAAAGACATTCAGCACTTAGGAGATAAGACTCTTGAACTATACATTTTAAAATTATGAATTAATTTTCAAGAAAATACATTCTTTTGCAAATGGCACCTACAGAAAAGACCTGAAAGTAGCCAGGGATATTTTGTTGACAGAATGGTTTGAAACATTTGACAGCATTTTTTTTTAACAACAGAATCAAATTAGAGATTCAACCAAATTAATTTTGTTTTCTATGTAAGTCCTGCCTGACAGGATATATTCCAAGAAAGAGAAACACTCTGGATATTAAAAAAGTGTCAGTTAGAAGACAGGAGCATGAAGTCTCCATAACAAATTATTCACCAAAGGGTAAGAAGTGAGTTGCCAATGTAGATAGCTTCATTAAAGATACTTTTTGTTTTGAGAAAATTATTTGCTTTCATTACTTTTTTTTATTGAGAAATCTTGACAGCTATGTCAACAACAAAAAAATCTTTTCTGTGCTGTTACTAGTTTGAAGTACTTTGTCCGAATACTTGTAAAGGCTGGGCAAAATTCTAGGGAGAATACTGAGGGAAAGATTAGATGTTTTGACGGCTTCTTTTCAATTGCAAATGGAGCCATTTCTTTGGGCTTCTTTTTACTTTGAGATTAAGTACTTACAAAACCCACAACAACTCTGTATTAGATGGTAGATAATTTGTGAGCAAAAGAAAAAACCCAAAAAACCCAACCAACTGGATATTAATATTTTATCCAACCAGTTAAGTACTTCAAGATAAAACAGGAATTGCCAAGCAACTTACACCAGCATGACTCACCAAGACATTTACTGCCCTTGCAGAATGGAGCTCTGGCATACATGAGAACAGTGAAGACATTAAACAGCTTTTGTAAACACACTGAATCTGGTGCCTGTGTAAACTGCATTTGTATTATGCCAAATAAAAATGTTTGAGTTACAGTAGTATCTCTAGAATTAGAATTGGACTTACAGCATTCAATTAAGCAAAATTTCTAAGGAAGCTTAGAGAAGTGCTATTATTATTATTTTATTACTGCTACTACAATTTCATTATATAATAGCCAGTCTCTTCCTCCCTGTCCTACAGACAATCTGTTGGCTGTCCTCTTTCCCAGATTGGAAATGAATGGAGTTAAATCCAGTTGGCGTCTGGTCACATGGTGGGGGTTCCTCAGGGCTCTGTGCTGGGACCAGTTCTCCTTAATACTTTTATCAATGATCTGGATGAGGGGATCAAGCACACCCTCAGGAACCTTGTGGATGACACCACATTGTGCAAGAGTCTTGATCTGCTTGAGGATAAGAAGGGTCTACAGAGGAATCTGGACAGGTTGGAGCGATGTGCCAAGGCTGATTGTATGAGGGTCAGCAAAGCTCAGTGCTGGGTCCTGCACTTGGGTTGCAACTCTACAGGCTTGGGGCAAAGTGGCTGGAAAGGTGCCTGGGGGAAAAGGACCTGGGGGTGTTGGCTGACAGCTGTCTGAACAGTGTCCAAAGAAGGGCAGTGAAGGTGGTTGAAGGGTCTGGAGCACAAGTCTGATGAGGAGCAGCTGAGGTAAGGGGTTTTGTTTAGCTTGGAGAGAATGAGGCTGAGGGGAGACCTTATCACTCTCTGCAACTGCCTGAAAGGAGGTTGTAGCCAGGTGTCTGTTGGTCTCTTCTCCCAAGTAACAAGTGCTAGGACAAGAGGGAATGGCCTCAAGTTGCACCAGGGGAGCTTTAGGTTGGATGTTAGGAAAAAATTCTTTGCCAAAAGGATTGTCAAGTGTTGGAGCAGGCTGCCCAGGGAAGTGGTTGAGTCGCTGTCCCTGGAGGTATTTAAAAGGTGCGTAGATGTGCTTAGGGACATGGCTTAGCGGTGGACTTGGCAGTGCGAGGTTAGTAGTTAGACCTGATGATCTTAAAGGTCTTTTCCAACCTAAACCGTTCTGTGACTATGTAGGTTGCTTATACAGGTACAGTTAGTGGGATGTTAATGGGCACTTTTGCCAGTCCTGCTGGTGTTACTGAGAGTTCTTCTGTAACCTCTTTGATATACCAGTGGTTCTACTTTTTTGGTTGTCTCATGTATTTTTGAAAGACGATGTTCATGTAGCCTTCATTTACTTAATGAATTATATTCTATGATGAATTTGTCTTCTGTGAAAAAAATCAGCATTTGCAGCATTCTAGCATTCCAGTTTCCCAGTACTTTGTTGTAGTATTTTACAGACTCTGCTGTTTGTTTTATAAAGGTTTTAAATATCTTGGACTGTGAATGGGTGGTTGTTGTCCATCGCTGACTCACACACATGAATTTTTTTTTTTCAGCAATTTTTTTTGTTCCACCACTCCTGGAAATAAGCATGTAGATTGCATTTAGTGAAACATGAAAATGTCTATATTTAGTGAAACATGAAAATGTCTGTATTTTTTTGCTAGATATCATTAAAAACAAGTCTTAAGGACATGGTTTAGTGAGTAATAGGTGGTGGGGGGACAGTTGGACTAGATGATCCTTGAGGTCTCTTCCAACCTTAATGATTCTATAATTCTATAATTCTAATTCTATAAGTCCTCCTCATGCAGTACCCAGAGGTGAACAGTTGTTTCTGTATCTGTTTAACAATAACTATAGCAACAGAGTAAAATAGTAATTTATTTACCTTATGTATGCAGATATATAATGACAAGTTCTGAAGTAAAATCAAATCCTGGATCTACTTGTCTGTTGAGGAAAGCAGCTAAAACAAATGAGTTGCATCTGCAGTGACCACTGCATCAGTATTTATGACAATCCAGAGCAGCAGAAGCCGTGTATTTCCATGTACTCCATCTGTGTCGGTAATTACTAGCATTTACTTTGTGTAACTAGCGTTTTTTCTTTTCCTTATACATGAGGGTGATTAATTTTTTGACCCCTGATTATGATAATGAACTATTAGATAAATGCATTAACAAGCAAATTTCTCTCATTACTCTTTCATACATTGATACATGAGAAGAAATGCAGGAAGGTACTGTAAGTGTCATCATATACTGAGAGTTAATAGCAAAATCAGATTCAGATTTTCTGAAGTTTAAAGCATCTTTCAGCCAAGAGGAACCCAAACTACTCTTTCCAATGTTAGGACCATATGCTCACAGAATTGCGTTTTCTAATAGACACAGTCTCTGAAACTGCGGAACTTCATTGTCTGCAAATACTTAATTCAGTGTTTGTTTTACAGGTTATGGTATTATATTGATTGCTGTTTTGGAATTTTGCTTAAAGAAGAGTTGCGATAGGTTTGTGTGATCCTATGAGCACTGTTCCAGAGAAGTGTGTTTTCACAGAATCATAGAATGGTTTGTGGTTGAAGGGACCTTAAAGCTCATCTAGTTCCTATCCCCTGCCATGGGCAGGGACAGCTTCCAGTAAGCCCAGGGTGCCCAAAGCCCCATCCAACCTGGCCTTGGACACTGCCAGGGATGGGGCATCCACAGCTTCTCCGGGCACCCTGTGCCAGGGCCTCACCACCCTCACAGGGAAGAATAATATCTAATACCTTCCGGCTTAAAACTATTCCCCCTTGTTTCTGTCACTCCCTGCCCTTGTAAACAGTCCCTCTCCAGCTTTCCTGTAGGCTTCTTTAGGTGCTGGAAGATGCTATTAAGGTGTCTCCAGAGCCTTCTGTTCCCCAGACTGAACAAGCCTAACTCTCTCAGCCTGTCTCCATTGGAGAGGTGATGAACTTTGTGGCCACCTCTGGACTAACTCAACAGCTTCATGTCCTTCTGGTTTTTGGGCCCCTAGAGCTGGATGTAGTACTGCAGGCGGGGTCTCACAAGAGCAGAGTAGAGGAGGAGGATCCCTACCCACACCCCGCTGGTTACGCTGCTTTTGATGCAGCCCAGGACACGGGTGGCTTTCTGGGCTGCAAACGTACTGCTGGCTCATGTTGAGTTTCTGCTCCACCAACACCCCCAAGTCCTTCTCTTCAGGGCTGCTCTGAATCCATTCCCTGCCCAGCCTGTAGTTGTGCTTGGGATTTCCCCGACCCATGTGCATGACCTTGCACTTGGCCTTGTTGAACTTCATGAGGGTCACACTGGCCCCCCTTTCAAGCCTGTTCAGGTCCCTCTGGATGGCATCCCTTCCCTCCAGCGTGTTGACTGCGCCACACAGCTTGGTGGTGTTGGCAAATTTGCTGAGGGTGCACTTGATCCCACCGTCCATGTTGTCGATAAAGATGTTAAACAGATATTTTACATTTTCACTATTTTTAGTTTTAGGTTTCCTGGCATATTTTAGTGCTTATAATTGCTTATTAAGTGTTTAACTTCACTTGTAATAAAGTATAAAATTTAATCCCTTGACATTAAATTAAATCCCTTTAATCTTCTGACATTAGGCCATAGCTGTGATTGGTGAAGCATCAGGATAATCTTCGCAGCATTTCTGGTCTCTGATTTGTCTGGTCTGTTGAACTATTGACTCTATTCATTTGAACATGTTATGTGCATTAGAAAATCGATGTGGCAGAGCAGATGGAGGCTTTTAAACTGATACGACCTCTGTGACCAAAATGTTTAGTTTTGAGATCTTCTGTACTGAACTAAAAAGAAACGTGGGAATGGTGGACAACCTAAGTTTATGCAAATACTTATTTTTATGTAGTTGTTTATGTTTTTTTTTTAATATTTATTTGACTTTTCAACAAGAAATCATAGAATCATTAAGGTTGGAAGAGATCTCAAGGATCATCTACTCCAACCGTCCCCCCACTGCCTATCACCTACTAAACCATGTCCCTAAGTACCACATCCAACCTTTCTTTAAACACCCCCGGGGATGGTGACTCCTCCACCTCCCTGGCACATTTATGTTCTATTAGCTATTATAAAAGTCTTCATTTGATTAAGGTCTTGGGAGGAAAATATCTTGTTCATCACTGACAGAGGTAGCTTGTTTTTCACTAGGTTACATCCTAGTTTGACACTGAATAACCCTCTTGCCTCTGGGTTTTGAACCATATCAATAGATTGGACTTCAAAACTTTGTCAGTATTGATTTTTCTAATGCATGTACTATGTTAAATAGATCAATATTTAGCAGATCAGATGAGGTCAAGTACAGAGAACACGATGAACCATGCAGAGCTGGCTGTCGGAAATATTAGATATGCAAGGAAAAAGTTGCAGGTGATGTGATGGTAGAACGTTCTAATGCCAGCAGGGGAGGAAAGGGAGGATCAGGGGTGAAAGCACTGCCAAGGTACAGAGGCATCTGCAGGATTTATTTGGTACGGTTTCCAGGTGTTACAGCTTTCTGCGTGCCCTTTCTTGTGATGTCAGTGCTAGGCTCCTGCTCCGAGTGTTCAGGAAAGGTTGAAAACCCTCTTACTAGGCAGTGTAACTGGCAGTGATTGTGGTGCTGTCTAGTTCCTTCCCATCCCTGAAAGTGGTGGGTCTACATGGCTCACTCTTCTCACTGCGGCTTTGCACACTGTTGGTGGTACACGTGGTATACGTTGAGGACCCCTGGGGTTAAATGCAGCAGCCCTGAAGCCCCAGGATTAGCCAACCGCATAACTTCACATAACTGTTCTATGCTAGCCATCTATGTCCAGATTTTAGACAAAGATGATGTGGATTTTCCACTGGAACCTTATAGATTGCATTTTCTGTGTTCTGAGTACATCGTTATGGGAGAAGGTCAGGAAGTACCTTTATTTGTTATGAAGGAAATTCGTTTCCATCTTGGAAGAACAGCAAACGTAGCTTTGTAGCTTTTCATCAACAACAGTTTTAAATCATAGTGGAAATATCTATACTGTCTGTTTGTAAAAGCTGAAAGACAAAATCAGTCAACTGAGCAGGTAACTGAGTGAAATGCAGATCTCTTCCCTAGTCATAAGTGACAACAGATATTAACGTGCATAGATGGTATAACTACAAACCAAATGAGTGATTTGAGTAAAAGTAGACATAGTTCTGAATGCTAGTCTATGAAACTGGTGAAAAGCTTAACCATAAAGTAATGTTTAAAATGGCAGCATGCTGTTGGCCTGAGGAAAGAAACAGGCCGTTGTCCCTTTCTAAACGGATTGAGAAATGTTATTTAATAAAATAAATTAAGTCAATTGCTACTCTGCTTAGTAACATAATAAACATAAGACATTTTGAAATTGAACTAGTTAATAATATCATCTTATTAGAATTTGCATTATAACCAAATTCAATTAGTTTAATGGGGAAATGTAATAGTACTCTCTAGATTTTTCCTGTTAAGTTAACTTTGTATACGTTAATGAATACCTTAATTAGGCAGCTTTATTGATGCAGACATTTCAGAAATAAAATTTGGTTCTATATTCTCCTTCTCACACCAGCATCCATTAAAGTAAAAGTAATCTTGTAATGACTAAAGGGCAATTATTTTGCAAACTTCCTGTGCCTGCCGAAGGGACTCGGATGCAATGGTTCATCTGTCGGTATGCAGGGATTTTGACTTCCATATGTATATAACTGTACGGTGTTTTTTGTTATTAATTAACGTGATTGAGTGTTCTCCAAGCATATTGCCAGTGGTCTGCTACACTGTATGTGTAGTGTGTGTGGGTATTCTTAAAATAAGATTAATTTCTTTTGGAGTTGGTTGTTTTAATCAGCAGTTATGGTATATTAGACGTAGAATATGAGGCTATCAAATGATTACAATTTGTGTGCCATGAAGGGAGAATTGATTGAGTGACTGGATAGATCTGAACACATTATGTCAGAAAAAGCAACCATATGCCACGAATGTAGTAATTCATGTCGCAGGGTTTGTGGACTTGCGGGCTTATGCTTTGGCAGAAGTAAATGTGAGTTGGTGTCTTTAAATATCCCTTAATGCTATGGGAACTATACAGTCAGGCAACCTAAAGCAGTTAACTGCCATCATGTTTTTCCTCAGTTAAGAGGCAGTAATGAGGGGTATATATATAATTATGCACACGTGTCATGTATGTATTTAATGTTCAAACTGATAAGAGAAACGTGCCAAACAGAAGCAAATGGGCCAGGGGAAGGGAAAAAGGAACAGCATCGTACATCTTACTGAGACAAGGGGGTAATTGTTGTAGGTGAGTCTTAGTCTAGCAAGGACATACGTACTTAAGCCAGTGAAACTACCTCTTTTTGCTTTTCCTTAGGAGAGTGCCTGATACTCTGTTTAAGGAGAGAATAGAATACTTCCTGGAGGAGAAGGGACGTTAAAGCACTCTGGACAGCTCCAAAGACTTCAAAGAGATGATTAGCCACAAACCCCAGTACGTTCCAAAGTGGAATGGGGTAAGTGCAAATCCAAATCTACATGAAATGCAGATCGTGGAATGCTTCTAATTGTGTTCTCTGATGGAACCTTTCCAGGAGGAGCTCTTTTCTGTGGGTGACTTTTTTGGTAGAGGTTTCTGAATAAGTATAATCTGAGGCCTAAGAAATACACAATGACTGGAAAAACTCTCCTTTAAATTTCTTCCATAATCTCCAGAAGGCATCACAGTTCTCCATCTCTAAAGTTCAGTATTAGTGGTCTTCTAGCCGACTGTGAGGATGATTTTTCTTTGGGGAATAAATACCTTCAAAATGAAATGGTGCTCACTTCCAGGTGTTTTGATCATTTTGAAAACTTCATCTAATTGCAGAAAGTCAACACATTATTTCATGTGTCTTATGAAGCGTTTTTAGTCTTCAAATTTGAGGTAGCTGCAAAGAATCATGTGTTACCCACAGGTGGTTTCTATTTCTGAAAGTCCCTTGAGAGAGGCCTCAAAAGTAGCACCTTTACATACAGGCAGTGAACGAGGTTCCCTTTCTCTGTTGTACCTGTGACTTACTAATTCCAACTGTGGTTTAGATAAGGTAGGTGAAGCGACCTGTCTTGTAGTAATGATAAAATGAAGAAGGAAATAGAAATGCCTTCTAGAAAACCTTTAAAAATGCAGCAGTAAATTTCAGTAAGTCTCAAATGCCATAGTGATGTTACATCCGAAGTGTTATTACAGCATACTGTGATATTTCTGTAAAAATACTTTATTTATAATTGAAGATTTCAGGACAATGCTGCAAAAATATTTCACTTGCCTTAATTATTTGTAGGCATGTAAAATTTCTAAATATGAGATACTGTAATCCTTTTATTTAGTTTTTAATTTACAGTATTGCTTCTTGACATTAAGCTGTTAAACCCATGTATTATAAGTTCAGAATAACTTCTTTTATGTTCTGGCACTAAGCTAGAGTTCTTGCCTTGTCTACTAATGTTGAATAATGGAAAATAATTAACTTTAAATTAAAAGTGTTGCTTTTTATTATGTGACAGTATTAGTTATAATATGGATTTCAAAAGACATTTTTAAGTGCAGGCACAAATCAATTATACACAAAGAATAAATTTTCTCTGCTGCAGAAAGTAATATTTTTTTTTTGATGAGAAGCTTGCTCATAAAGTTGAGTGCCATTGGTGTCATAGACTTGTATGTTGCCTGCATGTATTGGAAGTGAAGGTACACCAGATAGTTGTGGTGCTGTTCAAAGTGATCTTGACAGGCTGGAGAAATGGACAAATAAGAATATTATGAAGTTCACCAAAGGGAAGTGTGAAGTCCTGTACCTGCGGAGGAGTAACTCCGTGCACCAGTACAGGCTGGGGCCTGGCTGGCTGGCAAGCAGCTTTGCAGAAGAATGCCGAGGAGTGTCTTGGAGGACAAGTGGTCCATGGGCGAGCAATCTGCCCTTGAGTTGAGGCACCAACAGCATCCTGGTCTATATTAGGGAAGAGCATTGCCAGTGGGTCAGGAGAGGTGATTCTTTCCCTCTGTTCCACATTGGTGAGACACATCCGGTATGCTGTGTCTGGTTCTGTGATATGAAGAGGCTGAGAAAGTTGACTGTTGACCCTCAGAAAGAGGAGGCTCTGGTAGGATCTTGTCAGTGTGTATAAATACCAAACGGGGTAAAGATGGGGGTAGCAAGAAGCAGTGAGACTAAACTGAAATACAAGAAATTCCTTATGAAAATAAGCTAGAATGTTTTTAGGGTGAGAATGGTCAAGCACTAGAACAAGTTGCGCAGAGCGGGTATGGTCTCTCCGTCTCTGGGAATAGTTAGAACCTGACAGTAACATCTGGGAGACACCAGACAACACATGGAGGATGCCTGCCCTTGCACACTTCTCCCTATGAGGCCTTAGTGGAGAGTTAGTAGTTGTAATTTGTCAATTCTAAGGATTTTGCAAGGACTGTGAGTAAATTACACTATTTAAAAGTGCTTTGCCTTTTGTTCATTTATGGCTTTTTCTTTATAATTGTGTTCATATTTTTAAATGCTGTGCTTGTGGTATTTTAATCTTTTTTTAAGCAATGCTTTTGTTAGAAACAGAAATCTCTAGTGACAGTGACTATAAATTTGATGTTTTTAACTGCCATTTATGAGTGTCACTGGTAAACTATAATGCTGAATGTAAATCACAATTACTGAGAGGTTTGAATGGGAAATCTCATTATCAAAGTGGAAGATGATTTATGAACAACTGAAGGAGTATAATTTCCTTCATCATCTTTATTTTCCAGGACAGAGAACAAAAAGGTCAAATTACTTGACTTGTCTTTGGTTCTGTTTTTATTTTTTCTTCTCTCTTCTTTTTCTCCTCTCCTATTTGTGAGTTTTTATGATGCACCAAGAGAAATTTTTTTTGCAGCATTTTTATATACTTTTGTGCTTACTTGTGAAAAAAGGGGATCCTATATGGAGGTCAGTGCCTCTTCTTTGTATAATAGTTACCATAGCGAACACGTCATATGCCTTCAAATTGCTTTACATCAGTGCAGAACATTAATGGCCCATAAATGTCGTGAGTATTTTGTCAAGAAAATGGAATGTCCATAAAATGTGACATTATTCCATGTTACGTAAGAGGGTTTGTGTAAGTCCAATGCAGAGTACATCTGAAATGTCTTTTCCTACAGCAATCAATATTGTGTCTACAGTGTTGTGTTTCTCTACAGATGTTGATAATAAATTCTTTTGTGCTGCTTTCCATGGTTATTACCACTGAAACAGCTCACCTGGTGGCTTCTTAGAATAGGGAGGGGCAGTGATTTAACAGGAACATTTTGACTCCCTGTGAATATCGTTCATTGAACCAATGATTAGACTGTCAGGAACCATGTCCCACTGTTGTATCTACGCTGTTGTGGTTGGGATGGTATTATTTTAAGGGGAAAAATGATTAATGTAGCTCTAACCAGAGATAATTTAATCTTAGAATTATGTAATAACTCAGATAAACATACCAGAGTATTTTTGTACCATAGTAGCTTTTTTCTATTCAGCAACAAAAGATAGTATTTGTTTTTACTTAGCATTAAAATTAAATAGTTACTGTGTGTTTTTTTAATATGTCTCAAAGTTTCTGTGGGTTTTTTAGGAAATTGTGAAGTGAAAAAAAGCCCAAAATAATGTGAATAGGATCAGTTGTGGAAGTTTATTCATCTGTGTCAAATACTTGCATATTTGGCCCTTCAGATATAAAGAATTGTGTGTGCTTCAATCCACACATAAAATACAGCAAACTCTGTTCTTTACAACCTGTACCTTTCTTGGGAGCAATGCTTGGTGATGAGGGTGTGTTCCACAGAGGGCCACAAATCTGCCCCTAAAATTATGGGCTGGGTTGCAGTCTCACAAAGCTTCTTTAAGATGTACCAGCCCACAGGACTGTCAGGAGGGGAAGATACCCAAGCTGTCCCAACTGTTAGCATAATATTCCTTCTTCAACACATACTAAATACAAACCAGTTCTTCTTAGCTTTCTTTATTGTATTTGCAGGGATATTCCCAGGAGGAGGTAGCTAAGTTAGTTTTGGCAATGGTGACAATCGTATATCAACTGCAGTAAGCATAAAAAGTTGTGGTTCTTCATGCACTCATGCAAAAAGTCGTCACACTGTGGCTCAAAAGTAATTTCTTCTATGAAACAAGGGATTCCCCCTTCTCCCAAAATAATAAAATTCAAATAAGGAAAAGAATCCCTGGCCCCTGATTTTCTGCTGCAGTGTACTCTGAAATAATTTAAACTTTGACACTCCAAGGTCAAACTTGTTATTAAATGCTGTCAGAGCAAAAGAATTTGCTTGGGTGGAAAACCCTTAAAAATAAAACTCCAAGCAATGAAAAATTGGGCCCAACAGTATTCTCTGGTAGAAGAAAGTGTTTTGTTCTGTTGTAATGTGAAATAGCACATTGGACATTTTCAGCAGAGAGGCACTGTGTTTTAAACGAATATTGAAAACCAAAAGCAAGGCTATATGCAACTGCTGTCCAGCCCTGTAGCTAAATCAGTCATAACTTTTAGTTATTCCTAAGGGTCTTTCTCTATTGGTAATATATAACATAATGTTAAAATTTTCATCAAATTGGACAAGCCCAATCATTCTCAGAGGAAAGTATGATACTTGTCTAATACGTCTTGGTGTATAGACAGTTCTTGGGAGGTAAAAGTGTCTGGGCTTTCAGATAGGAGCTCTCTTTGTGCTTGAAAGAGATGAGGGATACAGAATCACAGCTAGTTTCAGGCACCAGACACACCTGTAAGATCGGAGTCCTCTTCAGGGCCTTCCGTGTAGTGAATACTTGTATAGTGACTCAGGTTCTCTCTGAACCTTCGTGACCTATCTAGCGGTAGTTAAGGTGAATCTCATTGGATTCAGGACAATGTGACTTTTTTCTGTCTTCTGAAATGGCACTCGGGCCTCCTTAGGGTCTTTGGGGTTTCTTTATCTTAATTTATCCTTGTAGCCCTGCCAGAGGTGGAGTAAGGTTACCATGATTGGGATTTTAATTTGATTATTGAAATTTAGATTTAAATTCAAAACTTAACCTCTTTCTCCTGGTAGCTGGGAGGCATTTCTCCTACTCTGTGCAGCTGCCCACTCAAGGAAGGAGAGAATTAGGAAAAGGAGCCTACCGGTGAATGAGGAAACAAGATGGGGCTTTGTGGGGAGTTGTGGAGGTGTTAGGGAAGTTCAGCATAGAAATTCCTTTAAGGAGGAGAGAAGTCATGTGTAGGAAAGTGTGAGGACAGCCAGAAAACTCCATGGGAAGAACAGAAGGAAAGAAGGACAAACCCAAAAAGTATGTGGCACTGGGGTGGGGAAAGCATGGGCTGATGGTGAGGAGCCATTTACCATTTGGGAGATACATGTTTATCCTGAAGGAACTTTTTCACCTCTTCCTCGCATGCTTTGTGATTAAGATACTGATGCAGTGCAAGCAATCCATGGAATATTTGGTACATATTATGTAGCGCGCTTTTTATTATCATTGGCAATTACGTTGCCAAGCAGAACGGTGCTCTGGCCTTGACAATTTTACGCTCTGTGTGTTTGTGAAAGGAAAAGAACATGTGCTCCCAAGCCTCGCAGATTTGTCACATTTGACAGTAGGTTTTTAAATGACTGACATTTTATTCTGAGCTAATATGTGCCATGATCACTTCTCTAGCTGAATCCTATTTATGCTTATTCATGTTTCCTGAGATTTGTAATTCTCTACCAGAACCGTTCCAAAACAGATAGTGATAGAGGCGGTTGGCACGGAGGCAGGATAAAGGCTTTTTTATTGCCGCCTTTTTGTTCTCGGGCATTAGATAAATTGCAGTTTCTCACCCCTGAGGGGAGAGAAGACTTCCAAGTTATTCAGAACATTACACTAGAGTATCTGCATCATCCTTGAGAGTCAGTGGGAGTTGGCTAAAAGACCAGGTCAAAATTGTGAAATGCAGTCTCACTCTCTGCATATCACAGACAGCAGTAGTTGAGGTTTGAACCATTTGGGAAGAATTGGTAATAACTCCGAAAGAGGAAAAGTAAGAATTTCCATGATCTATAAATTGCTGTAATATACACTAAATGTCACAGACTGGAAGCAGAGTGTCGAATAGCCTTTATCTGCAGTGGTGAGTAGAGCTGTAATCTCTTCATCAAGTTTAAAAAATGATGCTGAAAATTGTTCTTAAAGAATATAGAAATGCAAGTGCTATTTTCTCAACAACTTTCTCTTCTCTATCTGCAGATCAATATTTACAGCATGTGCAACTTAAGTAATATATGCAAATTATTCCCTTTTAGCTTCCTTTTTAGAATGTGTGAAACATCTTGAGGCATCATGTAAGACTAAGAAATTATAGTGGAGCTCAGTAAAATGAATACCTGTTAAACCAATACATCCTATATGGGATATGTTTGCTTGTGGAAGATGTCAAAAACTTGAACATGAGATCAAGTGAGTAGATATGTGAAGAAGTGCTAAGTTCCTTATTATAGCAGTAAGATATTTTTACCATAGAGAAATAGAAAATACTGAGTCTGCTTTAGAGGGAGACTTCTCCATCCTTGGACAACAAAGTATCACCCAAGCTTCAAAGTATTTACATCTTTATTTTACAAGTTGTCACTTGAAATATGCTTCTCCTGTCTTTTGTTTTATATAAATGTTTTACATAAAGGCTGAAGAGCTTTGTGTTTCCCTAGGTTCCCTGGTACTTGGGATATTTAGAGATTCTGATGCTACAACATGGCACAGCAGCATTACAGGTTTAGTTCCTTCTCTCCCAGTGTTAACACTGTTCACTGTAGTGGGCCCTGACACCAAAATACATTAAAAAAGCGGTAAATTAAGGTAAGCAGGAATGTCTGAAAATAAAGGTTCATGTCTGTTCCAGTGCTGCTGACTTGAATTATAACTAAATCTAAGAAGTGAGTCCAAACTTGTTTGAAATACCAAACCCAAATCCCAAAACAGAAAAGTGTGGGCTTTCTTTACCCCACGTATTTTCCTGTCCTGAAAACTTTGTAACAGTAGCTACAGAGAATATAGGAAATTGTTATTTATTAGTGGAAATCAGAAATCTCAGGTTACTAATTCTTATGAAGGTTTTAGCTTGGATTTTTGTATATTTATGGAATATTATGTATGTGTGTCTGCATTTGTACCCTGCTCTGACTACCATAAAATCTTTTCGGTTCTCAGGGTCTGATCTTAGATGTTGCGTTTTGGGGGGTTGGGGTGGTTATCAAAACCATTCATCAGCTTAGAGTTGTATCATTTCAAAGCGTGTTAGCTAACGAATCAAAACTCATAAATCATGATGTAGAATGTGTTTGTAGAATGGATGTTTGGTATAATCAGCTAATGTGTTTTTAATTATGATTATCCTTGCCCAAAAATGAAAATTGTGTTCTACTTTGCTAGCTAGAACACATAAATTAAAACATTTGCTGACATGATTTAATCAACATAAAGGAAGAGCATGTCATTTTCCTTGAATCTGAGAAAAACACACTGGAAATAAAATGAAGGAGCAGCAGCTACTCTAAGAATGTTCTGCAATTCATGTTGCTTTCATTTTCAAATAAAACCGAGTCAGGATACAATACTAAATGGTTGTATCTTATGAGGAAATTGTGCTGCTCATCTGAATTCATGTATCCTAGGAGTTTTATAGGGGTATTAAACTCTGCCCCTGACCATTTCTGAAAGAAAGGTCACATTTTAATTGGATTCAGAGATTCAGATTGCAATGTTCTTAATAATCGTCTTAAATAGTATTTACTGCATGTTGTTTTTGTGGTTACTAAGTTTCACTAATGGCAAGTGATTATAATGTGCCCATCCATAAACTGCCTTATCACAGTGAATTTAAGTAATTTAACAAACATTTTCCTGTTTTCTCAAGGGATCTGAGGTTTAAATCAGTAACGAAAACGCATAGGGGGGAAATGTAACAGCCATATGGATTGTTTTGTTATGGGACATTCTTTAATTCACAGTGGTGGTTTTAGTTTTAGAGCAGCTAGCAAGGTAAAGGTTTCCAACATAGGTGAGTATTCGAGTTTTCTCGCTTCTGCATCTGTTTTTGTCTCCAACTCGCAAGCAGTCTTACTGCGTATCTCTAGATAAAGCTGTATCAGCACAGCTTTGTCACCGTGTACGCTTTCACTGAAATTCTGCCTTCGCTGTAGTAAGCATGAGTCATCCACCGGTATCATTCAGATCTTTTGTAATAAGATTATTTACCAGAGTTCATTTTCTGGTTTTAGACTGTCTGCGACGTCCAGCCTGCCCCACAGAAGCACTTACAAATGTGTTTCCCTTAAAGCAAGTATTTTACCCCTTGGTGAGCATACGCTCACATTCTTTGTTGGCTGGAAGTCTTTGTGCCAACCGAGGTGATGTTTTGTTTGTAAGTTGTGAGCACCTGCCTGTTAGGAAGGGAACTGAGAGCAGCAACTCATTTCACAAAGGCCAGCAAACAGCTGTCAGATGGCAATGATATCAACTTTACTACAGCAATCAAAATTCTTGTGAAACTGCCCAGAAATGGTTCTGAAGGAGGAGAAGAAAAAAAAAAAAAGAAAGAAAAAAGGTCATATGAGCGGCAGTGTTGGAAAAGAAGCGGCTGTGTCAGCAGAAAGAACAGTGCATTGGGTATGAATGGTTTGAGCAGTAAGACAATGCAGAGAGAATATGCTTTTAGATAACATTCAAATGAGCCTTTTCTTGCACCTCCAATGTCGACAGTAGCTTGTCTTGACTATGAGAACTCATTGTTAAAATAGTGAAAAGTCTTAATATTATGCCATATAGGATGTGTGCTGCTATAACCATGTTTGACTGTGATACCCCTGTCACCTAATGTAGAAGTTTTTTCCTGTATCTCTGAATAGATAGAAGCCTTCAAAGGAACAATACAGAAGAAAATGGAATAAAAATAATAATAGCAGGTAGACACTGTCTTTAGTGCGTAGTTCTCAGCAGCAAATTAATTCACAATGAGTTATTAAGCCAAAAAGCATTGATATTTGAAAAGAAAAGTGGCTGTACTCTGTATAGGTGTGCTTTGTTCTCTTTCACAGGTCTACATCATACATTGCAATGCTACCATCAGAGAAAGCCTTTTTCCTATTGTATGTTTCTGACAATTGTAATTGTTATATGATGTAGTTAAAGTTACGGAGAAGGAGAGATGTGGTGGAAAAAGGTGATGCGTTCTAACTGTACCGAGGGTGCCCTCTGCAGAATGTTGCCTTGTGTTAGTTTGGAACGAAGACCGTTAACTTCCTTTTTTAACTTAGATATACTATAAAATAACTTATTCTTATGTCCTTTAAATGCTAATAGATATGTTCATATAGGAAAGGAAGGAGAAGGGGGAAATTATGGAACTAGTACCGAGTAAAATTTAAGCCTACGCTACAGATAACCTATTCAGATTCCAGTATGATACTTTACTGATGACTGTGTGATAGATAATTATAATGATGGACATAATTTCTTATCTTTTCTTACTGCTGTCCATTGCACACATCAAGTAGGCACAAGCTGGATTTAAGTATTTAAACTCTTTGGCAGTAAATTCGATGCTAACAGAAGGTCATTTCCCTTTCTTCTTTAATACGCTTCAAACCTTGTGATTCCTTTGAAAAATGCTGTAAGTTTTGTTAGTGCAACCACTGATCCATGTGTTCAAATCAAGTACTTAACCATGCAGCTTCCAAACTGGGTGAGCTGTAGATAGAGGACTGGGAAGAGAAGGAAAGTGAAAAAATGCTTAGATTGGAAAGCATGTGATGAGTACTTCTAAATTTGTACCAAGTACTTTTCCTTCTCTTCCTCTCGTGACAATGTGAAGACTTTCCTGATACTACAATTAGTAACATGCTTTTATATTACTGGACATGTGGTAGGAGAGACAGGATAGGACATGTGGTAGGAGAGACAGGATAGGTTCATGTAGATAATTTGCCTTTCTTCCTTTGACTCCATGGGGTTTCAAAATCCTTCCCTTTGATCTGTGAGATAGCAGGATAGGGAGAGAACTTTGGGTTTTGTGTTTCTCTACAGCTGGAAGAGGAGTCACTGTGATTTCATATGATGATGTTCAGGCATCAGGTAAATATATCACCATCAATGACCAGGAAATAGTTAATTTCTTAACAGGATTTTTTCCCCTAACAATTACAATGAACTGTTAGAACTTTGGAGGTCTCATATAACGAAATTTGAGATCAACTTTAGTTGGTCTCAGATTTTTGACAGAAGCCAAGAATCTGGCTTAAGATTTGTTCAAAGCCTTCATTATGGGTTTGCACCAGTGGGCCGCA
>VWZZ01003495.1:121085-219272 GCA_013399095.1 Psophia crepitans | reverse complement strand
CAACCTTAATGGTTCTATGCTATTCTCTTCTATTCTACAGCAAATATTGAAGAGATCGTTAGTGTGAGATCTGCTTAGCGTGTTTTGTAGCAATATGAGATAGGTGTCTTAATACATTAGACTAAATTCTGTTCCACTATGTGCTTTAATTCTTTCAATCACACTGCTACTGTATGTGTGCAAAATAGCAGAGGTGTTGTACTTTATGAGACAACTCTCATCCTCATAATGTACAAAACTTGGTATTTTTGTTTTAAGAAATGGAGCATGCTACTGGGCCAAACCACAGGTTTTGCTCTTTCTCAGCTGTTCACGGGGTTATTATGCAAAACTGTTTCTGTCCTGAATGTGTGCCATAATGTAATCTATGTTTCAGAGTTAAAAAACCCCCACAACTGCATTTAAGTCCTGAAGAAACAATTTTCAAGGAAAGGAAGAGCAGTCCATCACAGAAGTTAGAAGAGGCTTGCTTACCCTGTAGGCCATCGTGTTACTTGTGTAGATTCTGCCTTACGGTGTTTTTCTAGTGTTTAGTGTCGCGTAATAAAGTTTTCGTTGTAAGACTGGAAAGCGTACTCACAAACCTGGTATTTTAAGCATTAAACAGAATCAAAAATCACTGTGTATTAAAATTTTTTTTCGTAGGAGTCAACTGTACCAAAACACATGCCATTGCTGCCTTTTGAACACCTTCGCAGAGTCTTATGGCCAATATAGAGCCTGGCCAAAGAGATAACCATCTGTTCCACCACTTGAATTATTTTATGTGCACTTTCTTCTTAGATTTAGGTTTTATGTAGACCAAACCTATATTTCTTCCCCTTGTCACAAGGGCATTTATGTGTCATGTCTCTGATTCTTCTGTTGCTTTTAATGTGATAGTATTTGTGTTTTGACTGATGGTAGGTGGGGAGTTAGTTTTAAGAGAAGTTTGGAAGAGATTTTTCTTCCCTTACAAAATACTACTGTGTTTTTTTTAAACACGCACATTTTCTGTCTCACATATATCCTTTTCCTTCTTTCCCTGGAAAGTTTCTTTCCCTTCAGAGGGATTTGAAAGGTGGTTCTTTAATTACACTTTGAGGTTGTTTCACCCCACCCCACCCCAAGTTCTTGGCTAGTAAATATGTTTTTACAAAATGTCGTAACTACTGCAATAGCTGTTATAAAAGAAGGCTGTGACACTTATAAGGAATTCCTCTGTGCAAACCTGCACGCCATTTCTGGGCTCCTGCTGAACCACAGAAGCCTATGAGAAGAGCAGTGCAGTGGGTGTTTGCCTCTAACATGGCTGTTTAGGCTTAGCAGTGCCTTATGAAAAATGTAGTCAGTTTGGTCTTGTAGAGTTTCAGGAATCTGCAGAGAAGGATTAAGTTAAGATTTTCAGAAATATTCTGAACGGTTGCTGCTATAGTAAAGAACTTTAAAAATTGGAAGTTGTAGGGACTGTATTAGCTGTATCAATTTGAAGTGCCTTTTCCTGGAAAACAAAAGTCAATAACCATTTAAGATGAAAGTGTAAAGCAGCAACAAAACCAAGAAGAGTTAGATTGTTTTTAAAATCAGAAATATCAATTTCTTGCTCAGCCACTCGAATTTATGTAACAAGTAGCACAGAGTAGCCCTGTTTCTGGCTGTGAAACATCCATTTTAATGGGGAGACCACAGAAAAAATGAAGGGACTGCTTTTTTCCAATCAAGTGTCAAACTCCAAGGTAGAAACCTCTTAGTGTGGGTATCGTTACTATAGAGTAGCTAAAATTCCTATATTAAATAGGCCATCTCGTGGGGAACTGCTTCACATATGTTTTTGTGGTGGAGGCCATGGAGTACTCCAAGGCTTGTGTTGCAGAGGGGACTTCAAGCTGTTGTGCTTTTTTATAGTTCTGATGTAGGAAGACTGCTGAGGTAGTAATGAATATTCAGGAGTGACCTGTGAATATTGATCCTGTTTATAAGGCTAGCAGTTTCATTTTGGGCTGATCACTGTCACATACCTTTCTGTTAAGTATTTATTTTCAGCATGTGTTTTAACAAAACTGCATTGAAATCTTTACCAGAATGACTTTAATGACTTAAGACCAGAATTAGTTCAGGAAATTCATGTCATTTAAGAAGTTCTAAGTGTTGTGGTTTTTTCTTACTCCCAGATTTAGTACATCGGCTCTAGATTATGCACAGCAACATTCTTACAGAAATATTTAAATGTGTTGTTAGAACAACTGAAGTTTGTTTTTATTTACTTTGTGGTGCAGAATGGTGGCGAACAGCAGACACACACTCTCGTCCTGGGGCAGCTTTTTTCCCACCACTCCTGGGAATTCCACCACTGTTTGCACCTCCTGCACAGAATCACGATTCTGCCTCGTTCCACTCAAGAACTACAGGAAAAACTAGTCGGAGCAGTACAGAGAAAGGTAATGGCTAAACTTGTGGAGGAAATAATTGTAATGAGTTTGACACATGCAGAAAGATGTGGAATTTGAGTTTAATCTCTCATTGTTCTTCTAATTCCTAAACGTTTTTGTTGAAATTGATTCTGTTAGCTAAGCATGAGACATACAAATATGGGCTTTCAGCAACAAAATCCTCTTTGTACTAATATCTCCCCCTTCTTTTTCCTTAGTTTGTCTGAGACTGAGTAGTAGGGAAAATTTTTCTTTTGAAGCTTGTGGATTGGTTTAGGAGGGCTTGTACTTCTATACAGAATACTGTTCCTCTGCATATAAGCAGCAGGTATCTGGTAGTTACTGATTGAGGGAGGCAGGCATGGAGGGAGGGGCGGCTACAGCTACAGGATCTCGATGAAAATAGCCCAATGACATTAGAAAATTTTCTTGCATTTCAAACCAGTATTTTATGTAGTGGGAATGCACATCTTTTAAAGATGTAATATATATTTATTGGATGTTTTATACTAGGTTTCTTCAGGTGAGAGGAGAGGAGGCTGAGGGGTGACGTCATTGCTGTCTATGACTTCTTCATGAGGGGGAGCAGGGAGAGAGATGCTGATCTCTCTGGTGTCTGGTGACAAGACGTGAGGGAACGGCTTAAAAGCTGCATCAGAGGAAGTTCACATTGGATATTAGGAAAATATTGTTCACTGAAAGGGTGAGCAAGCTTGCCAGGGAAGTGGTCATTGACCCAAACCTGTCTGTGTTGAGTAAGTGTTTGGACAATGCTCTTAGATCTATGGTTTAACTTTAAAGTTGTCCTGTCTGGAGTCAACAGTTTGACTTGATGATCCTTGTGGATCCCTTCCAACCCAGGATATTCTGTTCTGTGATTATGTGATGTAGAAACACAGGGGTTTTTTTATAGCTTTTAGGAGGTTTTAGGACCTTATACATGTTTCAGAATCAATCTGATAATAGTCCTGGGATTGCAGAGTAGCAAGTTTATATGGTTAGGGGTATTTTCTTTGAAAACCACAGTCGTCTTGACACATAAGTAAGCAAGCCTGAATGTGGATGTTATTTCAAATAGCATTTCCACAACTTCCCTGCCTCACCTCATGTTACACATTGCTAAACTCCTAAAATATCTTGGGTTTCATGTGATTTTCTTTGGAGCTGATTGATACTTCAAAACTGTAAACAAACTGTGAGATATTTACTGGAATGTATGTTTTTGTGTCATCTTTCTTCAGAATCTTATTTTTCTGCACCTGGCTAAGCTCAAGGATAATTTGGGCTTAAAAATGGGCAATTTCAGATTTTTTTTCTTTTTTTCATTTTTTTTTCTTGTCTTTCTCCATAGAGCATTATATGTGTTGTACTTTAAATCATGGGTGCTCTGCATGTTTTAAATAAAATAACTCCATGAGAAACTCAAAGTGACTCTTGGATGGCTAATTTTTAGGATGTGTTGGAACTAACCTGTGAGTAGTCTAGTATCTTGTTCCATGCTCGTGGAAGCTAGGTCAGTGTCACTGGAACATCTCAGAGAAAGTATCTGCTATTAAGGATTTTATTTTTTTTTTTAAGTGTCACTTTTTAAATCTGTTATCTTAAGGTATAAATGGATCACTGAATGGGAACGGTACCACCACAGTATCTGGCATCAATACATCTGTACTTTCCACTAGCGTTGTAACATCTGCAGGACAACTGAAAGCTATAACCTCGGGAGCAGGAGGCCGTAAATACAACCAGGAGCAAAGCAAAGTTCAGCTTTTGGATACCAGAGCCGACAAAATCAAAGATAAGGTAAATATACAGGAAAAAAACCTTAAGATTCAGACAAAAAGTTGACATGGTAGGTATTCTGATTGTGCACACAGCAGCATTTTTAAGTGTCGTCTCCTAGTACAAAAATGTTTGGTGTTTTTCTTACTATTATTTATTAGACCAAGATCTGTACCCTTGTCTCTGTAGGGTTTTTGTCTGTGTGTGTTTTTTTGTGGTGGTGTGGTTTGTTGTTTTATCTTTTTTTATTTTTTATCTTTTTTTTGTATCTTTTTTTATTTATCTTTTACTAGTATTCGTTTCATTTTTGACATGTTTATGAACCAAAAGCTACCGTTAGCAGTAATTCCACTAGCTATAGCTGTATGCAGTAACATATATTTATTTTAGATAATTATAAAGTATATTATTTTAAACATTAATATTTTATATTATATTACAGTATAAATATAAATATTTGTATATTATAACCTATTATAAATTATATCTGGTTAATTAGGTTTTGTGTAACTTAAAATATAAAAAGTTTCAGAAGCAAAATGAAATTCTAAGACATTGAAAGAAAAATGCTTTTCTGGGAGTAATTTCGTATTTATCAGAAGAAGGAAGTATTATTAATGGCTATAATTCAGTACAAAGCTGAAGACGGCCGTCTAATGTGAAAGACATGAGTAGTCTCAGTGAGTTAGTAAACCTCCTTATATACTGATCGAAGCACTCTTTTACATATAAATTCCGTATCCTTGATACATTTTCTTTGATTTCAAACTCCATTTTCAATTCAGTAAATAATGAGTTACTCTAAAACAAAGTCTCCTCAATCAGTGTACCTCCTTTCTTAAATTTGTTTAGTTTTATATCTTAACATTATAATGGTCTATCTAATGCTGATAGACTTAAAAGTTTTCAACAGCTTTGCTTCCTAAGTTTTTGTAGTAGTTTTTCTGATACTGAAGTGCAGTCTGTTTCTGCTCTTACTCAATATTCTGACATTCTGGATGTTCCTCTACTCCATATTCTTAACTTCTTTTCCTCTGAAACTTTTGGAGGAAATTGGTATTTGTCTATGTAATGATTTGAACAAGCTTTCCAATCAAAACATACAGAATACTCTAAATGAAAACTTGTGGTTTAAGCCCAGCCAGTAACCAAGCTGCACGTGGCTGCTCGCCCACTCCAGTGGGACAGGGAGAGAATCAGGAGGATAAAAGTGTGAAAACTCGTGGGTTGAGATAAAGAGTTTGACAGGTAAAGCAAAAGCCATGTGCAAACAAAGCAAGACAAGGAATTCATTCCCCACTCCCCATGGCAGGCAGGTGCTCAGCCGTCCCCAGGACAGCAGGGCTCCGTCACGCGTAATGGTTACTTGGGAAGATGACGCCATCACTGCAAATGCCATGTCCTCCCTTCTTCCCCCAGCTTTGTATGTCGAGCATGATGCCATATGGTGTGGAATATCCCTTTGGTCAGTGGGGTCAGCTGCCTTGGCTGCGTCCCCTCCAACTCCTTGTGTACCCCCAGCCTGCTTGCTGGTGGGGTGAAAAGGCCTTGAGGCTGTGCAAGCACTGCTCAGCAGTAATGAAAACATCTCCTTATAACAAAACCATGCCTATATTATCAACACTGTTTTCAGCACAAATCCAAAACAGTCTCCTGCTAGCTGCTGTGAAGATGATTAACTCTATCCCAGCAAAAACCAGCACAGAACTCCAACATAAGGAAATCAAGAGCTTTGATGTTAAACCAAAATGAAACAAAAACCCAAAACCCAAACAAAAACCCCTCAGTATTTTTATTTCACTATGTTAGAACAAAGCCACAACTGGAGCTGAAGGCAGAAGAATAAGCAGAGGGCAGTAGGCAGATGGAGTATTTTGTGCTGGGCTTTGTACAAGTGATGTTAAGTTTTTAAATTTCAAAGTGTGACAACACTTGCCTCTCTATCTACAGAGTATGTTTTATTATAAAACATTTTAGTTATATTTTGCTAAATGTTCCTTTCTTTAGGGTTTTATTTTATAAATATTCATCTGCTGATTTCTTCAATCATATCCTTAGTTGTAATTTTCTTTTAAGGTTGATATTTTATAAAAACTTTTTGGAAAGGAAAGCAAAGCTGATACCAGGCTGGTTTTTTCAGTTGGTGAAAATCTAAAGAGCTACTTTTTGTGAAATGTTTTCTTCCTGGTTCGTTTCTCATTCTGTTGTCCTACGGCCTTAGGGAATCCTAAAGTGCAGTCTGATAGTAAGTAATTTTTTTGCCTGTAGTGTATGAAAAACAACTTCTGAGTTGATAGAAGCTTCTGATCTTTAAAGCTGTAGTTATTAGTTCTCATCCAGTTCCTTTTGTCTGTGGTGTGTATTTGATCATTCAGAGGGCTGTATGTATCATACGATAATAAAATGGATTCTGAAACAAGAGTTTAAAATTGTGCCAAATCCTCACTGATCACTGTATGTTTGTGACATACCATATTATGTCTGTTGAGCATAACAATGTTGAATCAAAGATAGATGTCATGATGATCTGATATACTATCAATGGCTTATTCCTTACATAAAAAAATTTGGTAACTGCGTTACCTAATTACTTTGCTGCGTTGGTCACTGTGTTGATAACTTTAGCATGCTTTGTCTCATTTTAAGCCTGCCCTGGTTTTGGCCAAGATAAAACTGAATAACCGGTTGCACTTTATAAGTAATCATTCATCTGAATGAGCTGCTTCAGCCTCACAAAAGAAATATAAAACTGGCTGCCCCTCTACTGATTACATTAGTGAATTTCTAGGATGAGGAAGAGTCAGCAGGTTTTTTTTACTTTGGTAAAGCAACAGTCTCCAGGGAAAGATGGCATAATGAGTGAACTTGAGTCTGTTGTGGCTCAGAGAAAGTCCCCTACCATTATGCGCAGCTGGTGAGATAGGAATCTACACCCAAGATCTTGCTTTGGGGGCTTTTGTTTTCCTGGATTTCAGAATTAGCATTAGGATGCTGGATGTAGGCATATCCTTTACCTTTAATGCCCGTTCTTGGCAATTACCATGTTACATTTCCTTTATAAATGTCAGTATTTGGAAATCACAAGTAAAATCTTTTTAAACTGTCACTTCAGTCGCCTTTTTATGGGACTGTCCCATTGTGTCATTAAGGTTGGTCTGGTTTTCTTGGTACACATATTCAGTCTAGTTTATTACGTTCTAAACGATGGACACTTTCAATTAGCATAAGCGTCCAGCAGATTTGCTAAAGTTTGTTAATCAAAATAAAGTTTGAAATTTATTTTAATTAAACCCAGTCTTGCTTCAACTTTTATGAGTATATTGTTGCCAATAGAAGGAACTGGTTGAAGTGGAATTTGTTCTTTTAGTATAACTTAATAATAATTTCTGAATGTATTTCTTGAAGAGTCTTCTATTTTTCAAAATAATATTTTTTATATTCTATAAATATCTACCTGTTCTTCTATGTATCTTCACAATTCTATCGCTCTCTTTTTTTTTATCCCTAGTATATTTCAAATGAAGTAAAACAATGCTTACTTTTTGATTTGTACTCTTTTGTGACTGTTTTCTTCTGTGTCAGTAACCTTTTAGAATTTTCAAGTATTTTTTTGTTGTTGTAAATGTCTTGACAGAGAGATTTTTCTTTACAGTTATCTTTTTCCCCTTCTGGCTTACAATATTTCATTTAGCTGGAATTATTTCTTCTCTATGCACTTCACTGACACCCCACCCCCACCCCTCCAGCTGCTTTACCTTTTATGCTGGATTTGATAGAAACTTCTCCATCAAGATTAATCCTTTTATCCACCAAATGCACAAGTTTAAATTTTCCCTATCAGTACATTTTCTCTAAGCTACTAATTTGCCATCCCTTCTTGTGGAGTTCTATTAATCCAGCTTCTTTGTATTATTTGTTTTATCTATGTCAAAAACTGTATTTGTTTATGAAGTAAAAACTCCCCAGGAAGCAGTTGTGTTTCGCAATGTAGTTAGTGCCTGATTTGTTTTGAAGCATTTGATTGCTTACAAGTTGCACTAAATTTTACATCAAAATTAGCTGTCCCTTTTCTTCCTTGAGGTAGTTCTTTGTGAATCAGACTTGTGTCCGCTGTTGGTTGGCACTTGCCTCCTTTTTCACAAGAATGTCCCCGACTCCTTCGTTGGTATAGTAATTTTCTAATGTTCTTGTCTGCAGTATGAAAAGGAAGATTTGCAAGACATAGCAGCTAACACATTTGGTAAATGTAGATGGAAAGCAAAAGTGTTGATGAGTGGGAGTAAACAGAATCACAGAATATTAGAGGTTGGAAGGGACCTCAGAAGATCATGTAGTCCAACCACTCTGCCAGGGCAGGACCACCTAGAGCACATCACACAGGAACATGTCCAGTCGGGTTTTGAATGTCTCCAGAGAAGGAGACTCCACAACCTCTCTGGGCAGCCTGTCCCAGTGCTCTGTCACCCTCACGGTGAAAAAGTTTTTCCTTACGTTAACCCAGAACCTCCTATGCTCTAGCTTGAACCCACTGCCCCCTGTCCTATCGTTTAATGACACTGAGAAGAGCCTGGCTCCATCTTCCTGACACTCACCCTTTATGTATTTATAAACATTGAGGAGGTCACCTCTCAGTCTCCTCCAAGCTAAAGAGACCCAGCTCCCTCAGCCTTTCCTCATAAGGGAGATGTTCCACTCCCTTGATCATCTTTGTGGCTCTGCGCTGGACTCTCTCAAGCAGTTCCCTATCCTTCTTGAACTGAGGGGCCCAGAACTGGACACAATACTCCAGATGCGGCCTCACCAAGGCAGAATGGAGGTGGAGGAGGACCTCCCTCGACCTACTGACCACAGCCCTTTTAATACACCTCAGGATGCCATTGGCCTTCCTGGCCACCAGGGCACATTGCTGGCTCATGGTCACACTCAGCTAAGTGAGCCCGTTGACAAACTCTTCTTTTTCCAGATTGTTACATGCATCTCTTAAGATGATATTACAAATATGTATTTCATCTGTATTGTGAATAAACTGGATGTTTCTGATTTTACTATTACTGCAATGTTGTGGGTGTTTCCCCTTCCACATACAGAGATAAAAGAGAACGATGAAGGGGAAAAACGAGAGTAGAATCCTAGAGATGCGATTCTGGGAGGCATTGTTACTTTTAGTGCTTCAGATCATGGTCTTGTCCTTCATTTTATGATCTTAACCTTCATGAAGAACTGTTCTGCATCTATTCCAGATATTAGGCAGGAAGATACTTAAATATGATGTAAAGGACATGAGCGATGAAACATACAGGACCTACCATAAACTGGCACGGTGATTTAGATCTGTTATTTTTTAAGAGTCTGCATGCATTCAGATTGTTGTCCCTCCTGTGAGGTATCAACTGACACCTTTCTGAACTGAGCAATGAAACAATAAATCCAATTAAATACACTTAAATTGTTAAGATTTCCCAACAGTGAAGCAAAGCGTGTGATGACTGTATGCAGAACGTACGATGATGTGAAGTATTACTGCCTTCATTACAGGAATTGATAAAAGGAACCTAGTTTAAAAAAAGCATACAGGTGCCAGCCACTTGACAAATAGATGAGACTGAATACACCTACAAGCTTCCATGTTTCGTAGCTATTTCAAAAGTAAATTGAATCCCATTTTTGTGCTTCAGCCCTGGTGGGCAGCTGAGCCCCATGCAGCCACTTGCTTGCTCCCCCAGTGGGATGGGGAGAGAATGGAAGAGTAAAAGTGTGAAAACTTGTGGCTCGAGATAAAGGCAGTTTAATAGTGAAAGGAGAAGCTGCACACACAAGCAAAGCAAGGCAAGGAATTCATTCCCCACTTCCCATGGGCAGGCAGGTGCTCGGCCGTCCCCAGGAAAGCAGGCCTCCGTCATGCATAACAGTGGCTTGAGAAGACAAGTGTCTTAACTCTGAATGTCCCCGTTTCCTCCTTCTTCCCCCAGCTCTTATTGCTGAGCATGATGCCATATGGTATGGGATAACCTTTTGGTCAGTGAGGTCAGCAGAAAAGGCCTTGAGGCTGTGCAAGCGCTGCTCAGCAGTAACTAACCCACCCCTGTGTTAGCAACACTTTCGGTCAGGAATCCAAAGTACGGGGCCATAGGAGCTACTGTGNTCGGCCGTCCCCAGGAAAGCAGGCCTCCGTCATGCATAACAGTGGCTTGAGAAGACAAATGTCTTAACTCTGAATGTCCCCCTTTCCTCCTTCTTCCCCCAGCTCTTATTGCTGAGCACGATGCCATATGGTATGGGATAACCTTTTGGTCAGTGAGGTCAGCAGAAAAGGCCTTGAGGCTGTGCAAGCGCTGCTCAGCAGTAACTAACCCACCCCTGTGTTAGCAACACTTTCGGTCAGGAATCCAAAGTACGGGGCCATAGGAGCTACTGTGGAAAAAATTAACCCTGTCCCATCCAAAACCTGTACACCTATGTATAAGTTTATGTTCTCCCACTAATTTGACTTTCTTCTTCATAAGATAAGCTTCCTTGACATGAAATTGCTCTTTCTTTTTAGCCTCCTGTTTTATAATACACGTACCATAAACAATACATTTCAAAAGTAAACTTTCAGGGAAAGCACTGTTTCTCTGATGTTCCTGTCCATTTTTATCTAGAATTGCTGCAACTTTTTTGCCTTCCAGTCACCTACTTTTTGCTGTCCACTTGTCTTACTTTTGAGTAATTTTAACCTTAAGTTTCCTCAGTGACCTCACATGCCCTTTTTAGATGCTACATAATGCTTTGCTGCCGCCGCCTGACATCTGTCGTCTTGTTTCACATTTCTCTACCTTCTAATATCCTTCTGTGAACTCTGTTTAATCATTAAATATACTTTAATGCAGTAATACGTACTTTAATATCCCTCTCGCATAGTCACTGTCACAACTCTTGAGTCCACATGTACCTCCTTCAGATGCGTTTATAAAATACACAAGTTCATTTGAGTTAGCTCCCCAAAAAGCTGATATTCCCTATTCATTGCACTTTAAAATCTGATCTTACAGTGTCGATGTTTCTGAGTTCCTGTGTTTTTTACACATTTCTTCTTTTTCTGCATTCTTATGTGCTAGTTCTGTTACTTTCCCATTCTGGTCTGCAACTTTGTTCTTTTAAGAATTTAAATAAAATATAGTTGTCAGAGTATTTTGGCAGATTTTGGTACATTTTTCAGAAGCAAATGCCAGAAGCAGTTTGATTAATGTATCCTCTTCAGTCCTCAAAACCTTATGTTGCTCAACAGTGCGTACTGTGAAATTAAGTAATGTAGTGTAAATGAACGTGTCACTGAAATGTATTGATGAATCTAACGTATTGTTCTTTCTATGTTAGTTTACAATAAAGCTTTTAGTTTTGAGTTTTTTTGGAAGCCATACAAGCTGTGGAGGTTTGCTAGACCTGAATTCCAGGTCCATTTTCTAGGCCTAAATTTGATATATTGCTTTGAAATGTAGTAATGCCAACGCTTCTGGCGGTGCATGTGGTCAGAAAAATACTTTAGTTGAACCTTGTGACCAGTTTTTCATTTTTATCATCTTGTGAAGCACTTCGTTCTCTCTCGTCTTTGCAGAAAGTGAGTTGTATGCAAGGATTTCAGATCACTTTACTCCAAAGTCTTACTGTTCTTTGCTTGAAAGATTATGCATAATAACAGGTTAAAGCTGAACCATTAATACAGCATTCATCTTCCTGGTAGAAACCCAGAAAAAAAGCGGTGGAAAGCTCTAGTAACAGCGACAGTGATTCGGACTCCTCTTCAGACACCTCAAGTGAAGGCATAAGTAGTAGTGACTCCGATGATCTAGAGGAGGATGAAGAGGAGGACCAGAGTGCTGAAGAGAGTGAAGATGATGAATCTGATTCTGAAAATGAAGCACATCACAAAAACAAGAACAAGGTATGACGCCTCGCTCTGCTGCTCACAGTCTTGTCACTGAAAGGTGTTTATGTTTGTGGAAAATTGACATATTCATGTTTGTACCAGTGAGCAATTATTTAACTACACATTAATGAATACTAAGAGTGTTCTTTGGTTTTGCTTCAGGGTTTTCTGGGGGATTTTTGGTTCCTTTATGGGCGTGCATGTGTCTTTTGCTGTTCATTACAGACTAGGAGTTTTAACAGTTGTTAGACTTAGTTTTCTTACAAAGTGGGAAGTACAAAGAAACAAGGTGCTGTGCTCTGATAGTGTATTGGAAAGATATCTTTCTATGGATATTGCTTTTACATTGCTTTTTTTGTAGTAGAGTGAGTACTTTAAGATTGGCTATCCTTTTAGATTTACCCACGAAAATACATTTTAAAAATAACCATGGTTTAGTATTCCTTCTCTACTAAGCATTGTCTTTACATGCTGAAACTACCCTGGAAAAACAACAACCCTAAACAATAAATGTACAACAAGATTGATTTTAAAATCATTATTGTTCATCCTCTGCCGAGAATGGTATAATAGTTTGCTGGGGACTGATGATGTGCTTTTTTTTAAATGATCTTTAAATGATCTTATATGAACAGTCAAAAATGCATATTTTGCAGGTGCTAATGCATACTGGCGTAACAGATATGAAAACTGATGGACAAAAACCACATGAAAAATTCCAAGAAAAAAGAACACACCAGCAGATACCTCTTGTGTCTGATTCTCAGACTCACTCATCATTCCAGTCCCAGCAGAAGCAGCCTCAGGTTTCGTCACAGCAGCTTCCATTTATTTTCCAAAGCTCTCAGGCAAAGGAGGAATCTGTGAACAAACACACAAGTGTAATACAGTCAACGGGGTTGGTTCCCAATGTGAAACCTTTGTCTTTGGTACATCAAGCCAAAAAGGAAACCTATTTAAAACTCATAGTTCCTTCCCCAGATCTACTCAAAGCAGGGAATAAAAATACCTCTGAAGAGTCTCTCTCTTTGACCAGCGATGTAAGATCAAAACGGGTGAGTGAATAATTTTTTTGCTTATTTCTAACTTGTGTTGCCTGCTTAACGAGACACAACACTGTGCTATCAAGCTTTTTTAAATATAACATTTTAAAATTATATGTATAATTATTTTACTGTCATATTTTTTACGTATTTTTAGAGTTGATATGGATTTCTGAGTTATGTAAATTAACTAAATTGTGTGGGTAGTATATGTTGTGAACTGTGGTGATTCTTTTTTTGGGGTGGGGTGGTGATTCTCTCCCACCCACCCCGTGCCCCTTTGGTTTTTTTTTGAAGAGTAGCAAATACTATCCTTTAATTTTAGATATGATTCACTATACATTAGAAGTGGGCCCTTAGCTGTTTAGTAGCTTTATGTTGGAGAAAAGTCATCTACTTGGTGGTGCATGTGCATGTATGCACACCCTAATATATAGATGATGTAATCATATACACAATTTACTGTCACATAATGCCAAACTTGAGTTTCATGCTCACCACACAGTGGAGCTTTACAGATCTGCTGAAAGTGATCAGTGTACTGGTGAGGGTAATGGGTACAAAGAAAGCAAAGGATTTTGTCATGCATCTCTTCAGGAAAATGAACAGCTAAAATGAATATCAAAATAAGAAAAGTATTCATGGGTAAATTGTGTGGCCTGGATATTTTCCCTGTGCTTCTCTTAGTTTCAGTCAGAATGCTGATTTAATACTTTCCGTATCTAGTATGTAAGCATGGTTTCACTTTGTTTCAAGTTGGATAGTTTTATGTCAAAGTAATTAAAATTACCTATTTTAATTATGATTTTAAACGAAGTGGTGGAAAATGGTTTTTAAAAAATGTTTGAGGTAATCTTGGATTTTGTTTGCTCTCTAAAGACAGAAGGATATTCATATACTGATAGATAGCTCTTTAAAACTTATGGCCATTGCAATAAATTTGATCTTTCGTTTTTTTTATTGGTTAGGAATCTACAGTATGTTTACATGTGCCTGTCAACAGTTCTGTAGCTTACAAAAATACTTTGTAGATTCTCAGTTTGTTTTGTTAATAGTGATTATGGTGAATAGTGATGACTTTCATAATTTCTATTCAGTATAGATTTGAATGGGGATTAGAGGAGAATAAAAAGCTAGCATTTTAGAAATGTTAAGGATATATATAAAAAAGTACATATATATAAAAGAAAGTACATTTACCAAGGCAAGTTTCAAATAAACTTTTTTTCAAGCTAACTAGTATTGGTAAACAGTAAACCGAACTCCAGTTCACAGCTGACTCAGTCCTCAGTGAGGAATGAAAAATATTTTTATCACACCGTTTTTATTCCTAGATGAGAAGAGAAACACTTTTTCTTTTCAACTCCAAGTTATTTCATAAAATTCAAATAAGCTAGTCATTTACCTGGAATGGTTAAATAAATTATAATTATGAAAACATGTATCTGCATCATTGGGAGAGGCTTCTGCTGTCCAATTTTTAGGTTATCATGTAGCATACATCACCCATTTAGTGGTTTGATTTCTTTAAAACTGGTGCTGGAAACATGCACTGTGTGAATATTTGTTTCATAGGTTTTCATAATTTCATATTCAGTTTTAAGTGTTAGTGACTTCAAGAATGTATTGTATTTGATTTCTGATTTAAAATTGATATAAAATGTACCATCTTAATCCATTCTATTATTTTTTCCCATCAAAGATAATGTATTTTGTTTTTCCTTGGAAGAGTCTTGAAACTAAAGACAGTGTAAGCTTTACATGTGTTTCTGAGCTGCTACTGATTTTTACCTGAAGAACTTTAAAGTACAACTTTTTCAGAGATAACAAAAATTACCATATCACAGTACTTCTGAGTAATACCTTTTTTCCCTGTGTTTTTTTTTATAACATTTTTCTATGTCACAGCCTTCTCTTGCTTTTCTGCTAGCTTTGTAGGCATTAGGGTGTTGTATTTACCTCGTCTTTAAAATGAACAAATTGCTAAAGCTAGTTTTACATTCACTAATGTGATTTTCTGTGCTTAAATGAGTAAAAAGAAGGGGTTTTTCTGTGCCAGTACTAAGAGTAGCCTTTTTTCAAGATTCGTTTTTTTCAAGATGCTTAATATCTTTATGAAAATCATTGTCCAGAGTGATGTAGCATGTGAAAAAGCTTCCCTACGTAATTTAGATCAGCTTCATCTTGTGTTCAGTTTGTCTTTTCCTACTTGATTTACAGTGAAAATCATGAGACTTGCATGACTTGTAGTTACTAATCTCTTCTGTTGTAGCTAGCAGCTACTTTTGACCTACTAAAAATCGCTTATCAGATGTTTAAGATTTCATAGACTTCACCTGCCTGAATACTATAAAAAAGATAAATAAATTCCACCTTTTATTCCTCTGTCTTCTTATTTCTTTAGGAACAGTATAAACAGACATTCCCAGCAGCACAGCTAAAGAAACAGGAATCATCTAAGAACCTGAAGAAGGTTATTGCAGCTTTGTCAAGCCCCAAAACAACATCTAGTTCACCAGCTCATCAAAAACTCACATCTTTGGAAAACAACCATTCTAATCCATTCCTGACAAATGCACTTTTAGGTAATCACCAACCCAATGGAGTTATTCAGAGCGTCATCCAGGAGGCTCCTCTTGCACTTACTACAAAACTGAAATCCCAGACCAAGATCAATGAAAGTGTAGCTATTTCTAGTAGTGCCCACTTTTCTTTGCCAGTAAACTTGAGTACATGTGGGAAAAAAACAACTGGTAACCGGACACCTGTTATACCCTCTACCTCTCCTGTATTACCTGGTTCAGGAAAGGATAAAACAGTCAGCAATAATGCAATAAATGCAGTAAAAACACACCACCACCTTCATTCTGCAAAACTGGTAGTGGAGCAGTTCAGAGGGGTAGACTCAGATGCCCCCAGCAGTAAGGACTCTGACGACTCAAATGATGACGACGACGACGACGAAGATGAAGATGAGGACGATGAAGATGATGATTCTGATGATAGCCAATCAGGTGGTTTAACCTTTTTAATAGGAAAAGCAGAAACTTTATTTTTTGAGTGTTTAAAACATGCATTTCCCGCATTTTAAAATAGAGTGAGGAAATTTTGGGGCAGCATGGCCCACACTGTGTCCTACAGGTATCTTTGAAAGTTGCATATGTCTCCCAGTCTCCCATTGTGTCATATCCAGTATCATGTTTTGGGTATTCTGATACTTGGTCATATGGCAAGTATACCTTCAGCTGTCCTTGTAAGATAGCTCCACAACCTTCAGGAAAGGCTGTTGGAGACCTACCTTCCAGATCCATCAGCCAGCCTGCAGCTCATGCACTGCTCTGTGTGGCAAGGTGCCCAGGAGGGAGGTGGAGTGAGCATGGAGAGAATAGGCTGGTTGGTGGTTGGTTATTCTGGCATGCAGAGTCCATCTGCAGAACAGACTTAACCCAACCAGAGGGGGACTAAACAAAGGCCTTCAAACTGTCAAGAGTGGCAAGAACAGCATGTTTTAAGGCTTTTTTCAGGAGTATGATAGTCAGTGAGCAAGGTCAGAGAAAAGTACCAGGACAGTTGTAAGGGCTGCACACATACAGTGTTCACACTACTGTGTTAAAGGCCATAAAGCAATTCAGAAAGGCAAGGCCTGTTTTAAAGACATGACTGTATTCTCAGTCACCTCTTTCTCCCCGGTGTGCTGATACCCTCCAGGTCCAGCTCCACCTTCTTCATTCTCTTTCCCACTTGCATCCACGCACCCTGTACTAATCCTCTTCAGTTCCTTATCCTGTCTACCCTCTACTCTCTTTAACACGCACTTTGCTCAGATCGACATGCTTCCAATGCTGACACCTTTCAGCCTGTACCCAGTTCCATTGTTTGCTTCACCTTTGTGCTAGGTTGCACAACCTGTGCCCTTCCAGTAGTAGTGTTCAACCACTGCCTGGCTCACAAGGAATGGCTTAGCTATAGCTCATTGTAGGGTAAACAGTCTCTTAAAATACTTCAGCTTCAGTCTTTCATCTCCTTATGAAAACCCAAGGAATTCCATCCATAACAGCAGTGCATTATCATGCAGAATTACTTTATGCTGTCATACTCTAGTAATTTTAAAGTTTAACTAGTTAATTATAACCTTCTATTTATACTGAAGTAGTGTTATTAAAAATATTGAAGTCTGAAAAGCTTATTAAATAAGACAAAAGACTTTGCAAGTGTTAAAACTTAAATGTATTTTCTATTAGTTATCAAGTCGTAACGTGCCTTTTGCCACACTTTCTTTTAAACAGAGTCTGACACTAATTCCGAGTCAGATACAGAAGGCTCTGAGGATGAAGACGATGAGGATGATAAAGATCAAGATGAATCGGATACAGACACAGAGGGAGAAAAAACTCCACTGAAGCTGAATAAAACTTCATCTTCTGCAAAGAGCTCTTCCATTGGTCTGGCAGCCCACTCCACCCCACTTAACCTCCAAGTAGCAAAGACCCCAAGCTCTGCGCCAGCTGCCTTATGTCCTGAGTCCCAGCCTCCAGTTTTTCTTGGGACAACACCGTCTACCCTTACACCAAGTACACACTGTGGTATCTGAATGTCTTTTGTTATAGTACAATTTAACATCTAAGTGGCATGTGTTGTAGAAGTAGTTATAAAAGTAGTTTAGACACTGGTATCAAGAGATACCTTGACATAAGAAAGAAATTTTTTACGTTAAGAGTAATCATTCACTGGAACAACCTGCCCAGGGATGCGGTAGAGTCCATGACACTGGAGGTTTTCAAGATGCAGTTTGACAGGGTGTTAGATAATCTCACAGAAAGCTTGGACCAGATGATCTTTTGAGGTCCCTTCCAACCTGGGCTATTATGTGATTCCATGATCTTTTCACAGGTGTTTGCAATAAATATTAAAATCAGTCAGCAGAATTTCAAGTTCTCAAGGTATTAACTTAGTCCAGGGCATTTTAGCTCATATAATTATTTGATAGAAGGTAGGATGAAATAGCTGGAGTTGACATTTCATTAAAACACTTAATTGTTTAGTCTTTGTTATTTACCATTTTATTCTAAACTAGATATTCTTATTTATTTCTAATTTCTATGCATTATAGTTTGCATTCTGAATCTTCTATTTCTGCCCCTTCCTCAACAGATTTAATAAGTATTTAGTTAAAATATAACTTCATTCATTATTCTTTCAAAATTCTCAGTAGAATTTATGGATTATGTGCAAGGAATTATTTTTCAAAGGTTCGTGAAAAACACATTTAGCATTTGCCTGATGTTACATAGTGTTTATAATCCTTCATTTGGTGACGAATTTGTAAGGTTTAGTAATTACTACTGCTACAGAAAAGAACACATTTTTGAAAGACACACTTCCTCAATTTCCATGGTAATAATTAAATCAAATTGCATGTTTACTACTTTGAATTAGAGACTTGATATTTGATTAACATGCAAGTAAGTAGATTTTAAATGGGGACATCCACTCATACATTAGTTTTTATATTTGGATTCAGTGGAATAGGAATTTCATTCCATATCATCAAGGGCTTTAACTTTGAAGCAGTGTAATGTGATCTACTTCATATTTTTCCCAGAATCAAGACTTTTAATCCCACAGTTTGTAAAAGATTTCGCGTGCATTAGCAGTAATCCAAATTGTTAAAATACAAAGTTAACTTTTTTGCTCAGGAATCTCTGTTGATTTATAATGCTTTGAAAGGACTGATAGCGGATTTTTGTCTGTTTATGGAGGTGGAAGGTAGAATAAATTAATTTTGTGTCCTTGTTTTAGGTGTAGTACTTTTTCCTAATAAGAATCACTGTAATATAATTAAAATATTTTTGTGTCCATTTTACTTAAAGCTAGTCAGTCACCAAAGAGGTCCTGTGTCTCTTCTCTGTATCTGTTTGTTGCTGGACAGCTCATTTTTTCAATTCTCTTGTATTTGGACAAGCAGTCTCCCTCCCCTCACTGTGACTATAAGAAGTAACGTAATGGTCAGTCATGTGAGTTTAAGACTGTAGACATCTGTCCAAGAAGTTTGGCATCCAAGCATGGGCAATTCCTCAGTGCTTTCTGTAGAGAACTCTTAGCAGTTGCTTCCAGACTGTGCAGACATCCCAGTTGGAATCCTGTGCCATTGCACCATATGACAGTCCCTCTGGCTTTTAAGAGGTTGGACCAAGTTTCAAGGGTTCCGTCTAATAATGTTATTCTCTCATATCTATTTCCACAGGGAAGAGATGTGTCACATTCTTTACACAAGATCCAAACTACCTTTTGAGAAACACATCTTCCAAAAGTTTGTCTGTATACATAGTTCATGCCCTTCTGTTCTCTCAAAAGAGGCCTGAGTGAAGTGTCAGCCTTTGACTCTCTGGAAAACCCTATGCTTAGTAATTTTAAGTATCATATTATTGATTCAGTCTCTTGACTAGCACTGAGCACAACATTTGTTTGAACTCTGAAAAGCTGGAATAATGCTGAAAATTTTCTGTATTTGGCAGTTGACCACAATCTATACACAGTGCTTTTTGAAGGCTGAGCCTATTATAATGTATGGATTTTTAAAGTAAAGTGTTTCGTTTTGGGATGGAGCGCCTCTCCTATGAGGACAGACTGAGGGAGTTGGGCTTGTTCAGCCTGGAGAAGAGAAGGCTCCTGGGAGACCTAATTGCAGCCTTCCAGTACCTAAAGGGGGCCTACAGGAAAGCTGGTGAGGAGTTGTTTACAGGACGGGGAGTCATAGGACAAGAGAGGAGAGGTTTAGATTAGATATTAGGAAGAAATTCTTCACTGTGAGGGTGCTGAGGCCCTGGCACAGGGTGCCCAGAGAAACTGTGGCTGCCCCTGGATCCCTGGCAGTGTTCAGGTGTCCCTGCCTATGGCAGGTGGGTTGGAACTAGGTGATCTTTGAGGTCCCTTCCAACCCAAACCATTCTATGATTTTCATCTTCTGTGCTGAAAAAAATTAAATATGGTCTGTTAGAGAAAAACAGGTGTGCAGGGAAATATTTTAGTAATATCTGAGAGAGCAAAACAAGGCAAGCAGCTCACTATGGCATAGTTAGGCTTTCTTCTGTTTACAATTTTAGAAGAAGAGGTTAAAGGAAACAAAGGAAAATATATTCCAAAATGAGAATAGTTACATTAATTTTCTTGGTACTTGAGGAAGTTGTTTTCATTTTTTAAATTCTCTTAGGTGCTAATGAGAAATTATGTTTTAGGTATCTCAAAAAGACGAAGAGTAACAGATGAACGGGAGCTGCGTGTTCCTCTTGAATACGGGTAGGTTATGTACATACTTGATACTCCTTAAAGGGAGATAATACCTTCAAAAGTCAGTTGGTGAAGAAATGACAGTTTAAAATTTTTTGAGGCTGAAAAATAAGGAAAGGGCTTCAGTAGTTTAGATTTCCAACTCACAGTGACTATGGATGTCTTTAAAAGTGTCACCATATTTCATGTGTTAATTTTTGTGCTTGATGTTTGCTCTTTTGCAAACATGACCTGCCTTTTAGCAGTTTTGACACTGGAAATGAATCCTGATGGTTAGATCTGAGCCAGTATTGATTCCAAATAACTCCCTGAAATATAGTTCTAGGCAGTTTAAAATCTGGTAACGTGTAAGTAGCTTGATATAAATAAATCAGTCCATGTGTAGTCAGAGTTTGGACAGTCTACATGGTAACAATTTCTGGGTTTGCCTGTTTGATTTCTGATGCTCTTGCCACGCTTTAGGTGTGTGCCTTTTTCCTTTTATGTAAACATGTTAATTTGGCGTTAATTACTTGTTTTTTAAAAAGCGTATTGTTGTATGCACTTATTTCATATTACTCTAGCTGGCAAAGAGAAACCCGAATAAGAAACTTTGGTGGTCGTCTTCAAGGAGAAGTAGCATATTTTGCACCTTGTGGAAAGAAGCTGAGACAGTATCCTGAAGTAGTAAAGGTATGTTCCTTTTTTTAACCTCTGTGTTCTAATGCTACTAAGCATGCTTGTAATTTAAAAAAAATGCTATTTTTTTCCCTCCAATAGATACTTATTTCAAAATATCCTGTGATGTGAGGCTTAATGTATCTCAGTCTGTTACTGATTTGATCTCTTATAAATGCATATCCCTTTGATAGAATATGCAAAACATTACACTCACAAAGTTAGCTGTACATCAAAGCTGGGTTGTAATTATTTACAAGCTGAAGTCGAAAAATATGTGATTTTTTCAGTATCTCAGCAGAAATGGAATAATGGATATCTCAAGGGACAATTTCAGCTTCAGTGCAAAAATAGGAGTGGGTGACTTCTATGAAGCCAGAGATGGACCGCAGGTATCCACTTTTTAAAAAGTAAAGTCTTTGATCCAAGGAGCATTAACTTAAATTTAGGTGAAGTAATTTTTGCTACAATCTGAAGCATTGTCTGTTTTTAGCTAATTATTTCTAAAAATTGTGCATATTTCTTAATAGTAGTTACATTGAGATGCTGAGAGCTTGATCCTGGGCAGTGTTGAAAACTGCTCCTCTCTGTGATTTTATAAGGAGGTTGCAGGAGTTTGGCATGCCTTATGATCAGCTCTGAGCCTGGATTTGTCTAGTACGAAAGAACTCTGAGCTACGTCTTTTATGTTAGTCAGTGTTCAGATATTTCTGACTAAAACTCTCTTTCTCCCTTTCCTAATATTGATAGTAATTTATGTGTATGCGTTAAATGACAGTCTTTTTATGTGTGTAGGATTCCTGAAGCATAAGACTTTTATGGGAAGGAGTGCTGAGAAAATTATTTAAGGGCTAAAGCAGTTATATTGAAGAATTACCTATAGCAAGCCAAAAATACAAGGATTACCTGCTTCTGATAGTGCCTGTGTTTCTCTCTGCTGGTACACTAGCAACCAGATATTGGGGGTTATTCAAAGTGGTGATAACTGATTTAATGGAGAAGCATATCTAGTAGAAGTAGACCATGAAATAGTAGAGTTAGAGGAATGTTTGAAGGTTGTCAAATGTGGAAAATCAGTGACAGGACCTGGAGGCTTTAAACTGCTGTGGTTTAGAAAGATGAGTTGGAATGTGATTTGGGGTGATGGAGAGAACACAGGTCCATATGAGTTTCAGTAACATGGATAGGAATACTGCATCGGGTAGTAGGTGGAAGAGAGTATTGTGGACTGATACTGGGCCGTGCACTAAGATTGCATCTTGCTGGTTTTGATTAATATATAACTGCAAGAGTATCTGTCACAGAATCACAGAATGGCTGGGGCTGGAAGGGACTTCTGGAGGTCACCTTGTCACCCCCCTGCTCCAGAAGGGTCACCTGCAGCCAGGTGCCTTGGACCATGTCCAGACAGCTGTTGCAAATCTCTAAGGTGGGAGACTCTACAACCTCCCTGGGCCACCCGTGTCAGTGCTCAGTCACCATCATGGTGTCAAAGTGTTTCCTGACGTTCAGGAGGAACCCCCTGTGTTTCAATCTGTGCCCACTGCCTCTTGTCCCATCATTGCACACCTCTGAAGTGAGTCTGGCTCCGTCCTCTTTGCGTCCTCCCTCCAGGTATTTATACACATTGGTGAGACCCCCCTGAGCCTTCTCTTCTCCAGGCTGAGCAGTCCCAGCTCTCTCTGCCCTTCCCTTCACAGGATCATTATGTAATTAGAGAAAACTTGGTTCTTCGTGCAGCTGTGTTCAGATCTGTTTTAGTTGCAGATGAAGTATCGATAAGGGTACAAAACCCAGATTTTTTTAACCTGGATATACGTCTCTGGGAGTAATTGTTAAGTCATAGTAAACATGGCATGCACTTTTTTCCCGGTAAGATTTTCCATAAAGCTGTGAAAATAATGTCGTTGATCTTCCAATGAGTCTGAATGCTTACCTAGGAAGGTAGCTGAATTCAGGAACAGGAATCCCTGTTTCCATCTCCCTAGTGTGAAGTAACTTCTATGCAGTATCTCTAGTACTATCTAGTACAGATCTTAGTTCTCTCTAGTATCTGATTATGGTGCTGCCTGAGAACAAATACAGTGCATCTTTATAAGGCATGGTCTACATCTTTTAAGCCAATTATTCAGCTTACTGTTGTTTACTGAAGAGACTTATTCTGTGAATAAGTATCTAGAAGTCTAAAATGTTTATTACAGACGCAATAGAAATACTGTACATAACAGCCAACTATAAAATCAGCTGTCATATACATTTGTAATGTAGTAGTAACTATTTGCTTCCTTTCCTAGAAACTGGAATTTAAAATGTTTGTCCTATTCTGAATTCTGCAATTCAATTTAGAAAGCTTTTTTTTTTAGCTTTTTATCACAAATCTAAACTGAAATTCATGAGGATGTCTGCTTCTTGCAAAAAGTGCCTATGTTTTTTTTAATTAGTTTGGTTAACAGGCTTTGACCTTGATTCTGCTTGCACACGTAATCTGGTGCCTCTTTGGCAAATGTCCTGATCACAGTATAGTATTGCAATAGATGGTAGATGCCTGAAGGTGAGAAATTGAATTGTTCTTACTTTGATTAGTTTCCAAAATAAAACACAACATGTCAGTGTTATTCCCTTTTTTTCTCTAATGTTTGTGTAGTGAAGTGTAGATTTTATGGAAGCCCCTAATTCTCCTTGTGTTGGGGCACATTTTTTTCTTTGGAATATTGAAAATTCACAGAATATCAGATTGTACATTCTTCTAATAGAAATGAATTTTGGGTCAGATTTCAAGATATACCTGCGCACAAAATAGAGATGGTCAATTAACTCCTGCTTAATCGTTAATGGATTTGTTCTAGACTATTTTTGCCTTGCCCTGTCTTAAACTTGTGGAAACTTGTTGCATGATGTCCTTTGCCAGGACATTAAATAACCTTTTCCCCATTCCTTGAAACACCAGCTCCTTTTGCTTATTGAACTTTCTACTAGCTTCATTTGATAGCCTGTAGTCTTTTGGGAGACATTAGGAAAATGTAATATACATCCATGGTCTCTGTGGCACTAATGATTTTGTAGACCTCTACCCTTCTTCTCCGCATATTTGTTATCATTAGTATCATTAACCATAGAACACACAAATACAGAGCAAGAGCAATCTCCGTTGCAGTGCCGAAGGTACCTCTTGAACCATGGCTGCTTTTCCTCCTCCTCTTTGAATTCTGTTTTGCCTTTTTTCCCCTTCCCTCTGGCACTTGGCAGTTTATGAGATAAGATATCCTAGATTGGAGGTCGGTGTAGGTGATAAGTGCATTATCAAATGCATTGCTCAACAAAGTGAACCTGTGAAAAATTGTAAGTCAGATCCTAGGCAGTGAAATGAAAATGGACACCTAAGTAGTAGTCTTAAAGATAGAAAATTAATTCTATTTAAGTGGTAGAGAGAACTATTTCGGATTAAAAAGTCCGTAGTGATTACGGATTGTATGCATAGTGATACGGTCATGATCCTGAACAGCTTGTTTTTAGGAACATAGCTAATAACAAAGCCCCATGGAATTTCTGCAAACTAAGCGCGAAACTCGTTAGTTTTAGCACTCTTGGAATGATCTTAACTGGGATTGATTCAGATTTTGAAAAGTATCTTTGCAGATACGGATAGCTTCCTTGGAATCTGAATGTAGCATTAGCAGAGTGCCATTTCTTTTGTTGAATCTTAAATTAAATATTTAATTATGAAGAATGACTAGAAAGAATTGCAAGATAAGTTGTCAGAATAAGCAAATAAAAAATTATTTTCTGGTTTGTCAAATTTGATTTCAGTATTTATGTACATATAAATGTGAAAACTTTGGTAATGCAAATGTATTTTTTCTGAATAGATATTTAATTAATGTGTTTTATAAGTTACCAACCTTCATTCTTGCCTCAGCAGACATTTTCAAAATATTTTATAAATCTTTTTAAGGCAAATTACAGAATAGTCCCGAAGGATACTTAGCTCATACTTTTTTCCCTACATTTCTCAAAAACTTAGAGAAATGATAAAAGATGTCACGATTTTGAAATATTCACGTTCAAACAAATGGATCAGATAGACTGTGTTCCTGTTCTGTTTGGTAAATGAAATAAACTTCACCTTTTATCAGTTACAGTTACTTCAATGTTAGGTCTAACTTGGATATTTGTTTTAACAAAGTATTTCAGTATTTGTTTTTGAGATTCCACCAAAAACATTAGTAATAGTGAAAGAAAAGGTTGACTGGATTGCTGCATACTTTGTTCACTTAGAGAATATAGTTCACTTACAGCTCAGATAGATGGATTCTTAAAAGCTATAAACTTTTGATTGCTTCAGGTTGGCACAGAAATTAATGTTCTTGCAGTGGATGAGGGGAGAAGTAAATTGAACTAAGTAAAACTTTTAAGAGTAATAGGAGTGTCTGTTTTTTTAACTCAGTTGTTGAGATCTACAACATTCCAGAAAGCAATGTTTGAAAACACACTGCTGCATTTGCCTGTTATGTATGTCAACATTTTTGTAAACTCTTACAGTTGGAAGACAGCAACATGTAGCTTGACACATTATTTCATTCACATTGAACAGTGGATTATGTGAAAGCTGAGTAGTTATTTTTGAGTTTACACAATAAGGAATTGCCTTTTTTGAAAGGGTTAAGCGATAAATGATTTGGTCAGGAATAATCATAGTAGTGGTATACTTGCTAGGTAATAACTGTGTATGTCACTGGATAGTCTTCAAAATCTTACATAGTAGTACAATTTACAAAGGTTCGTAGTGATAAGCTCTTAATATATAGCCTCGATGCATTGCCAAAACATTGTACTACCAAAAAGTGCATCACAGCTCTCGCTTATTTTATATATATCTTTTTTTTGGAAAAAAAAAATAAAAAATCTCACTTGCTGTTCATGTTCTCAAATGTTTTAGATTTATTTTTTCTTTTTCTAATCTGTGTTTATAATACCTGTCTGTGAAATGTGTCAATTTAAAAGGGTGTGCAGTGGTGTCTTCTGAAGGAAGAGGAGGTCATTCCCCGTATCAGAGCTATGGAAGGGCGTAGAGGACGACCACCAAATCCAGACAGACAGCACTCTAGAGAGGATTCAAGAATGAGACGACGCAAAGGCCGACCTCCGAATATTGGTAGCACTGAATTTCTAGACAACACTGATGCAAAGCTTCTAAGAAAGCTCCAGGCTCAAGGTAAGAAGTTTGTTACTATTTTCATGAACAGATGGTGTCAGTGTATAAAAACTTTGTGTTTCACTAGGATATTTGTATACAACATTTTATTTTGGAAATTGGTCACGTGCTTTTAGTGAACCTCTTTTCTTCTTCAAGATTGGTAAATATATATATGATTCGAAGGACGAAGTGTATGTGTAAATGCATATCTAAAAGCTTCCTCTATATTTACAGCAGACATCCAATAATCTTGTTACCACTTACGTATTTTTTAAATTGGCAAAAATAACAGATCTTTGTGTTCCCCTGTCTCATCTCAGACAACAGTGGACCTAGAAATGGAAGTTGTAATTGAGGACCACTGAGGTTAGCATTTCTGTGAAGGTTTTGGATGTTCCAGGGAAAATAGTTTTATTGTTAAATCCTTGATAGTGACAAAATTAAATGCCCATAAGGTTGAATAGAATCCTGTAATAAGTAGTACCAATGTTGACAGTAGAACCCTCATGATATCAAGTACTACTATATATCAAAAGCATAAGAGCCTGGTTTTAAATAAACATCAAGTACATGACTTATGAATTTCAATTCTTTAGTCCATAACTGTATCATATTTTCTGAATACATCTAACCCGATATGAAAAATTCTTACAGCCTAGGAGTCAGGATGCTTGTTTTGACTTAAGACTTAACTGTTTCACAGATTCACAGATTGGTTGGGGTTGGAAGGGACCTCTAGAGACCATCTAGTCCAACCCCCTGCTAGAGCAGGATCACCCAGAGCAGGGTGCACAGGATTGCATCCAGGCAGGTTTTGAATCTCTCCAGAGAAGGAGACTCCACAACCTCTCTGGGCAGCCTGTCCCAGTGCTCTGTCACCCTCAAAGTGAAGAAGTTTCTCCTCATATTCTGAAACTGTTCTTTCATGTGCTGACTGTGGAAATGTTTGGGTAGCTACCTTGTGTTTTGCATAATGTCCTTGCTAATAGTACGTGTGCCTTTAATATCTGCCTTGGTGTGATTCTTTGCATCGTTTTCCCTTGTTGCCTGCAGCAAGTACTGTTCTGTACAGATAAATTTAAGGCATGCAATGGTGGTGCCTTGGACACACAGACAGGGAAACGGCAGTTTTAGAAATACTTTAGTACGTGGTATATCTTGTAGTGTTGCACAACTGTTTTACCTGTGTCTTAAGGTCACCACCACCTTTTGTTCAGTCTGAGAGTTAGGAAACCGATGCTGAAGCATTGTAGGATTTGCTGAGAGGCTGTGTATTTATTGTTGAGACACAATAACTGATTCCAAAAATATTTTCTGCTCAATGGGAAAAGACAAGCCCTAGTCACTGAGCCATTTTTCATGGAATGATAGAATTGGTTTGGTTGGAAAAGACCTTTCAGATTGTCAAGTCCAACCATTAACGCAGCACTACCAGGTCACTTTTCTTCATGTTGTATCTTCCCTTTCCCTATAATGGTCACTGTAAGGAATGTGGGGGGAGATATTTAGGAGTACTCTCCCATGTCTATTTTCCCACCACACACTATAGGATTTAAGAAAACAAACAAGAACATCTTGTCTATATAGGCAAGAAGATTTAGAATATATATAATATTTGATGTTATATACATTCATATCTACTTTGTTGCTTTTTTTCCCCTCACGAGAACACTAGAAATGTCTCAGTGGCTCAGCCCAGGGGTTCATCTAGTGCAGAGCTCTGTCTCCAGTAGTGGCTATAGGAGATGCCACTAAGCATGTGAACCTGATCACCTCTTGGTCCATTTATTTCCTCACACATGTACCGTGGCATCCTGAGGTGTTTTATCAGCGATGTTGTAAAGTGCTTTTTTTTTTTCCCTCCATTTATTGTCTGTTTATGGAACTGTTGCATATGAATTAGCCTGTTCTTTGTTTTTCAACCTCCTTGCAATGTTTGCTCTACCAGCTCCTGTGGCAACAAGTTCCAGAAGTCTGCAACTACTGACCATTTTAATTTTTAAAAAATTATCTTCTGCTACTGTCAGTGGGTGTTCCCCAGTTCTGTTATTGTGAGGTTTCGAGAATAACAGTTTTCCAATTTATGTTATCCATCACCTCGATGATTTCGCAAACCTTGATCTTCTCTGTCTTTAGTCTTCTCCTCTCCAAATTGAAGAGTCCAAGAATTTTTAGTCTTTCTCAGAAGGGAGTTGTTCCATCTGTTTGATAGTCTTAGGTGTCCTCTAATTTCAGTATTTCTTTTCCAGGTGTGTTACGTTATATATATCTATGATGAAGCTCCTCTTCTACCTTTGCCACGGTTTTGCAGGGCTCTTCAGAGTTCCTTGCTGTCAGCACAGCCTTGGATTTTCCAGAATGCTTAAAAAGGCTTTAGATCGTGGTATTTAACTTCACAGTGCCTTTTACGTGTTTCACTGATGAAAAAAAAGTTATTAAATAAAGCTGGTTCTAATATTGATTTGTAAAGAAAACCTCTACTAGCTCTTCTTCATCACAGAAGGTGACGACTGATCTCTACCCTTTGCCTGCTATCATTTAAAGAGCTTTCAGCTGTGAAGCTTTCCTTCAGTGACATAACAGCTTAGTGTATTAATAATGTTTGATTTAGGACCTAGTCAAATAATTGCTGAAATTCCAAATACTTTATGTCCATTAGATTCTCTTTATCTCTCTGTTACTGAGGCTCTCATTGAAATGCAAAATTAGGGAGAAATTTCCCTTTGTAGAAGTCATGCCAACTGTCTGAACTGATGGTGTTTTATAAAGTACTCAGTAAGTATATATAAGATACAATATGTACAATAAGACTCTACTACCTTAAAACAGGACTGGAAAATCAGACTGATTGGCAGGTTCCAAGACTTCTGCTAGAGCCTTTTTTTTTTTTTTTTTTTTTTTTTGTTGATGAGTCACCAATCCTATGGCACAGTGGCGGTTGTTAATAATACAGTAAACACCCAGACCAATGTTTCTGTGGTTTCATGTTAGTGTACCTTCAGATTTCTCAGCTTACTCTATGCTGTCCTGGTGATGCGTTAATATCTGACTGTACCACCTTGATCTAATATTCCTTTATATTTACCTCAAATTCATCTAGCTCTTCTGACCCATCTGCTGTAGACAATGCACTGAGTAGGGGAATCTAGCCAGCATCTTCAGCAGTAGAGACTGGCACAAGGAATTCAGTAACTTTTTTTCTTAAGGCTCTTTTTTCTATCCTGTTCATCATTAGGTCTCACTGATTACATTTCTGGCTTCCTGTTGTGATGTATGTAAAGATCTTTTGGTGTCTGCTCAGGCATCCTTTGCAAGGTGCTCTTCAAATTCTTTTTTAGCCTAACTCAGTCTAAGTTTGGTGTGTCATAGGCTTTCCTGTTCTTATTTGGACAAGCTTTTCATTTTTTACATGCTCACCATTTTCATATGGTGGCCTCCTTTTCTGAAGAGCTACATATGGACTACCTTTTTCCTTTTTTAAATGTGGCTCAGTGTTTACCAGGACAAATAGACATTTTTTTGAACTGCTTCTGAATTGCTCACTTGAAGTATACATGCTTGAAGACTGCTTTTGTACAACTTATTTTAGGGTTCCACCAAATGGACTACTTGGATGTCTCTTCGTTATTTTTACGCTATGTACCTCATTTTGCACAGAAAGCTGGTCTTCTGCCTGTACCGCTTATTCTGATATTCAGCTGAAACCAGGACACCTGTAACAGTGGTACCTGGCAACACCACGTATTATTAATTATCCTTCCACTGTGTCTGTGAGATGTCCATTACAACGGGTTGTTATTTGATACCAAGAATTTTCATCTCCCTCATTTCTTTCGAGATTTTTTGGCCTTATTTAGAACCACATACTAGTGGAATGGTAATACAGGTGGTCTTATTTGTTGTTCCTATTTTTTGCAGTAGGTGTCCATTTCCCGTCTCTCCTTTTCAAATGCATGCTGAACGTAAACTACATCATTCTTGTGTTGATTCAGACTAAGCGGTCCTCTGCATCTTGTTGGCCTTTCCATAGTTCGTAGTTTAAGTTTTTCTCTATAATGCAAATTCTAATTTCCAGCCACTGGTTCTATTTTGATTAAGGTGTATCTTCTTCTGTGCGGTTTCCCCTTGGCCTTGAAGGTTGCCCTGTTTTTGGGTACCTATTTACACTACCCTTGGTATCTGCTGTATCATCTTATCTATACATGGATTTTCCATATGTCTGCCTGAGTCTTGGTCATTGCACAAGAAGCTGACAGTATTTTGGAGAATGCTGTCAAAAAGGTTCTGGACCTCAGTCATCTGAATAGCAAACTGAATTCAACCTCCAGAAATCCTTCCTATAGCTGTATTATATCAGTATGTCCATGCACACTTCATCCAAATTTTATAAATATTCTCAAAGTACTAGAATGCTTCAGGAAGTTAATTAGGGAAACACTGGCTGGCTGTAGGTAGCCACAGTAAAGAGAACTGTGGCCCAGATGAGTATGCTCTTACTGCATTGTTAAAAACGGATTAGATAATTACATGAGATGACTTCGAAGGAAAACAGGAATTCCATGCTTTCCAAATAAAATGTTGATTTCATACTCTGAGACACAAATGTTTTAAAATAAAGCAGCATTGTTGGCCTGATGCTATCACTAATAGATATCTAATAGATATCACTTTTTCCTCCAAAAATAGTATTTTCTTTTGTGTAGAAAGTATCGACATTCATTTGCACTGTTGATGTAGTTACTGACACATGACATACCGCTAAGGATAGTTGATAGCGAAATGTTGCCAAGATAAATGTGTGCGAAACAAATCCACTGTTTTCTCTGTCTTTAACTTATGCAGATGCCTGGAATATGAGCTATATCTTTATTATTGAACAGCACTGTTTTTATAAACTTAATATTTTCTTTTCATAACAGAAATAGCTAGGCAAGCAGCACAAATAAAGCTACTAAGAAAACTCCAGAAGCAGGAACAAGCTCGAGCTGCCAAAGAAGCGAAAAAACAGCAAGGTAAGTCTTACTTGTGAAAGGTGGTGGATGCTAGCAGATTAGCTTGAAAAGTATTTATGAAAAGTTTCCTGTATCTTTTCATGTTCTGCTGGTACTAATTTTTTGTTCTCTTTTGTTTGTTAGCTCTTATGGCAGCTGAAGAAAAGCGAAAGCAAAAGGAACAGATAAAGATAATGAAGCAGCAGGTAAACTTTATGTGATTGCTGAATAAGTTCTTTAAATTATGTTTTGAATTACTGAATTAAGAGTATTTTAATTATTTAGTAAATTATTAAGTATGATGAATACAAAGTGAATGTTTCAAATCTAGAAAGAGCATACAGTGTATATTATTTAAAATTCTAAACTCTGTAATTGTTTTTCAGCTTGTCAGGACATTCCAATTTTGTTTGTGTTGATTTAAGTCACTCAACATATGTAATTGCTTGCCAATATCAATAAGACATTAAAAACCTGCCGCTAACGTACAGTGATGGAGTCTTACTTTCGTTCTGTGAAAATGAACAGTGTTATATCTGTGTAAATGCTGGAATAGTATGATTAGCTGCTTCAGTGATTCTGAGTGGTTTTAGGTTCTGTGCAAAGAGTTGCATCTCAGTGTGACAGTGAAACAACTACAGGCTGGGCAGAGAATGGATGAGAGCAGCCCTGAGGAGAAAGACTTGGGGGTGCTCGTTGATTAGAAGCTCAACATGAGCCAACAGTGTGTTCTGGCAGCCCAGAAAATAGCTACTGTTCCAAAGAAGAGCATTGAGCTCCATTTCAGGCCTTCCAGTTTTCAGGGTGTTTCCATGTTCTGGGTTTTGCTGCTAAAACTTTACAGCAAGTCCAGCTGAATGCACTGCAGTGCTGCTCTTCATAATGGTCCTTTCCTGGTCACTGTGGCTCCAAGAAGCTTTTTTCAGATAATAAAACCTCAAATAATGCGCTAAGAAATTTTTAATATGAGCTCGTAATATTACTATTTAGCAAACAAAACCTGTGCAGCACAGGAAATGTGACCTCATCCCAAAGTTTGCAATTATTGCCTTTCTAAATCAGTGTAATAAGACTTTATTCAGATTTTAGGAACTAAGTCCTGAAAAGGAATAAATCAGAGTATGGTTACACAGCATCTATCTGTTGAGTGTTTAGCTTTGTAAGTGTTGTCTTACCATGATGAAACATGCTGAAATGTGATTTATTGCCTGTGGCTGCTGTTTTGGTTAGTTTTTTTGTCATTTCATTCTTCAGTATGTATAAGACTCAGTCACCTAAACTACATATTAAGGCATCCAAACTCGTCATCAGTTACCTCAATGCTTTAAAAATCTGGAGAAACTGAAGTGTACTTAAGTCTGAATATATTATCCAGGTTGTGTGTGGATGACTAACTGGCTGAGAGAGTGTGTGCTTTGGATTTCACAGTACTCAGATTCTCCATGTTGCCTGTGGTACCATAATGAACTGAAAGGCTGTTAGAATCATAGAATCATTAAGGTTGGAAGAGACCTCCAGGATCATCTAGTCCAGCCATCCCCTACTACCTATTCCCCACTAAACCATGTCCCTAAGTACCAGATCCAACCTTTCCTTAAACACCCCCAGGGACGGTGACTCCACCACCTCTCTGGGCAACCCGTTCCAATGTCCGACCACCCTTTCCGAGAAGAAATTTCTCCTCATCTCCAACCTGAACCTCCCCTGGCGCAACTTGTGGCCATTCCCTCTTGTCCTGTCGCTAGTTACCTGTGAGAAGAGGCCGACCCCCAGTTCACCACAACTTCCTTTCAGTGTTAGAACCAAGGCAGAGAATAGTGGTTTGACAGAACACTGTATTTCCTATTCAGGGAGATCACATCAAAACATGTTTTTCCATGTCATAGCTCCCATTCCCATTCATTCCTAAATAGCTCCACCATTGCCAGCTAGAACTTGAATGCTACCAGTTTACTTTCGTTGTCATTAATCTGGTCCCCTTAAAGCTGTTAAAAAAAATACAAATACAACTTAAACATGAGCACCTATGCGTAAATAAGTGTTGGTTCCCTCAGGCATCTACCAGACTTCTTCTAATGCTAGTAAAAATTCTAAACATACATTGTTATGTGGGAACAATTGACTACAATTGGTGTGAGACTCGATTAAAAAAAAAAAGTATGAACTTCATCATTTTTTAAAACGTAAAAGTAAATTTACTTTCTTAATTTATTTTTTTTTTAAATAATTTTCTTCCTCTTGTAGGAAAAAATTAAGCGAATCCAGCAAATCAGAATGGAGAAAGAACTTAGAGCTCAACAAATTTTAGAGGTAAGAATAATGGCATAAATACAATCTTTATGTTGCCATTTTAAAGAATGTTTTATTTTAATAGCCACACATGCAGTTAGGAATGTAGCTATATATAATAGCTCTAACAACCTGGACTTTCAAAGGCCAGTTCAAAACTGTGTCTTAAAATATTTTTCTTTAAAAGATCTGTATTAATTGCAACCCAAATCTTGCAAATATTCACTTGAGTGAGACTTTCTACACAGCTAGTCTTCTATTTAGTACAGTTAACAGCATAACTGTTCCTTTGATAGTAAACAAGTTTGCGATAATAGGATGTTAAAGCAGCATCGAGCTCTGCTCTGTGTGAAGTGCAGTGGATTTCAAATACTGTTNTACCCACTAAACCATGTCCCTAAGTACCACATCCAACCTTTCTTTGCTAGGAAAGATAGATTACTAGTTTTCAACTCCCCATTCTTGGAAAAACCATTGGTAATCTCTGCCATTTATATTTTCTTGTGTCTGTGCGTACTTAATTTCTTAGCTATAATAACCAGGTGAAGCAATTTTGAATGCGACTTGAAATTCTGGCTTACTTTTCTAAAAAGTAAATGAATTATGAATTGATTGATTATGAAAGCTGCATTGGGAAAGAAATCTTTTGCAATATACACAATATGTGATGATGTTTGAACTTTTAAAGACACATAACTTTATTTCTAGTCAGATTCTTTTCAAGTTGTGATGTTGCTGTTGTGTGACCTGTTTTGCATGCACAGGCAAAAAAGAAAAAGAAGGAAGAAGCAGCAAATGCCAAACTATTGGAGGCTGAAAAACGAATAAAGGTTAGTTTGCAGGAGCCCCAGAAACAAGAACTGTGTTATTGTGCATAATAAGTTTGGAGGTAAAAAAGCAGTAAATTTGGAAGACTATTAGTTGATAATGAAACTGTAAATAGAGATGTCATATGAATAATGTGTGTACTTATATAAATGCATGAAGCATATAGAGAAGTTTGTGTATGTGACATGCACAAGCACATACATACATTCATGCATACACACATGAATATATTTAGAGAGAGTAATTTTTGTTGTGCCATTACCAATTTTTGTATGAATTTTGCTTGCAGGACACTTGGTTTGTGAAACCTGCAGAACTTTTTTACAAACATTGGAAAACTCAGTTTATATTGTTCAATTACTGCTTTGGTGAATTTTAACATGGAACTCCCAACTCAATAGAATTACGGTCATGTACACTATGTATTCTTCTATGTCATCAGTTTATGGGGAGTGGGGAAGTAAGAATTTAATTCAGATGTGTAGTTTTAGTGTGGCAAAAATGTGCAACTTGGTAAGTATATTTTGATAGATATTTTAAATACATTTTTCCTCCTGTTTCAGGAAAAAGAGATGCGAAGGCAGCAAGCTGTTCTTCTGAAACACCAGGTTGGTATATGCTCAGTTGACCAAACAGACAGGATGCCGATTGTAAAGTACTACTTAAGCTATATGGGGCTGGGGGGAAAGAATCTTCAAAGTATGTCCTTTTAAAATTTCTGGGTTTGATTCCTGCACAAGTTTTCTTTCACCTTATGATGGCTTTGCTTTGGTATTGGGGTCTTTTGGGGGATTATAAAGTGGTTTTATGACTTTGTGATTTCTGTTTCATAATGTTGTGCCAACTCTTTCTACCAGGAGTTGGAGAGGCATAGACTAGATATGGTATGGGTATGTTTATTTTTGTACATCTAACACCGCATTGTGATTTGGTTGTGATATGGTTGTCATAGCAATGCATAAAATGTAGCACTGGCTGCTGTCATATTACATACTGCTGCATGGCTTTACAGCACAGTGCATTGCATACATCTGCTTGTCTTGTCAAGAAAAAAAAGACGTCTTGAACATGTGTGTAAATTGAACATAGCAATAAATAAATGAGTTTTTTAAACAGAAATCTGTTACTGATGTCCCAATACAAATTGGACTACTGTATAAAATCAGTGATTAATTAATGCTAAATTAATAGGTAGTCACTTGGATAATTTTTGCAAGTCTTGTCCCATTCACTGGGATTAAATCCAGACATTTTAAATACAATTGGAATTAACCTATTTTAGAAACCAGGATGATGTCTTTCTGAAGTTTGTAAGGTACTGAGGAAATTAACTTTGAGTCGGTGGTAAATACGTAATATTATAAGCATACAGTGAAACATTAGAATCTATCTAATCCTAGCCTCACTGAATTAGATGATAAAAATCTCATAACCTGTACTGGGGCCAAGATTTCCTCTACAGCTTTTAAGGCAAACCCTCCATACTTAATGCTCTAGAGTACAGCTCCTTAATGCATGATTTATTGAGGGACAGGCATCAGTAAATGCAAGTGTGGTTGCGTATGTATTTGCGCCACCACTAGTTTGATTAAAACTGATCTGGAGCTGAGAAAATTTATCATATTAATTTGTTGCTTGGTTACAAAAATGTGAATATTTGCTGTGTTTGAAAGTGACCAGTTTTAAATTTCTGCTGAATTGGCTATTGAAGAAGTAAATTGCAAGTTCCAAAATAGCAGATGTAAGGTAACTGACCTGTTCCAGCCAACCATTATGCTTTTTGTTCTGCCAGCTTATGAAGGAGCATCACAACTGACCATAAGTAAATCTGTATGCTTCTTTTTTACACTGTCTCCATGTTCATTGCTTTACCTTTTTGCTTTTGATTGTTCTTGTATTTGCTTTCTAAACCTGAACTAAAACATGCACAGACTTGGCCATTCTTGTCCTGTATTTAGTATTTACTGTGACTTGTCTATTAATGCTAAATTTGTTACTCAGCTTTCTTACTAATTTGAAAATGTGGATTAGTTTTGTTCTAATCTTACCTGCTTCAATAGGAACGAGAAAGGAGAAGACAACATATGATGCTTATGAAAGCTATGGAAGCACGTAAAAAAGCAGAAGTGAGTATTAACTTCTGAAAATTTGAAGTTTTCATGTTTTCATTCTGCAGTGATTTGTAGAAGAGCAGTATCTTTGGTGTAGCTGTATGTATATTTTCATTTGTATACATGGCAGTGGCAGGACAAGAAGCAATAGGCACGTATTGAAATACAGGAAATTCTGTTCAAACTTAAGAAAACCTTTTTTACTTCGAGAGTGATGGTTGAACACTGGCACAGAATACCCAGGTAGGTTGTGGAGTTGCAGGCTGCTGTAGCTGATACTGCTTTGGGGGGTCAGTGACTGGGTCAGGATGCACATGGGGATGGGGACTGGGTGATCTCAAGAAGTCCCTTCCATCTTCACTGATTCTGAGCAAGAAGCCAATAATTGCACAGTCAATTCAGAGTTCTTAGTATTTCCTGGAGAGAAAGTTTTGGTTTCTGTTCTTCGGATTGTTCATGTGTGTAAGAAGAATAAGGACTTCTTCATACTGACTTGTCAGACTTGCTGAAGAGGTTTTCCTCAATAGTTACCCAGTGGTAAAAATAAACATCTTGTTTCAGTCCAAGCTGCTTAAAACTTGCAGATTTTTGTATATGGTTCTAGATTTGGACCATGACAAAACCAAGCAAATAGGATTATTATGCCTTAATAATTTTGGTTTTTTCCTCCTTCAGTAGAGATTACTTCTGTGGTACAGAAAATTCATTTCTCATTTTGTTTTACTAAAAATATGTCAGAAATTCTGAACCAAGAGGTAGAGAAGCCTAAAGTCCTAAACGCATGTGTGTACTTTTGGGTACAGTCATTTTACTTTGTCCATCTCTGAATCTAGTTATTTAACTTGTTTTCTTTTTTGAACACAGTGACATTGAGCTAATAACAAAAAACCTGGTTGATTTAACTTTCCAATATTTCAGGCTTCTTTTGATGCTGCTCATCTAAATATCTAAGTTGTTTTTGTTTCTGTTTTGTTTCTGAAAACCTTTTCAAAATAGCTGCCCTTTCTTTTATGATGAGTGCTTCTATTCTGGTGACTAATTTATATAAATCTAGTATATCGCAAAAGGACCTAAATAACACTTGCTTATTACGAGGATTAATGTTAAAGATTAAATACACATTCTCTGCTGTTAAATTGGGTGGGGTTTGGGCAACTGAATTTAACTATTGAGTTGACTAATCAGGCCTTTCACTAGTTAAATTTTACGCTTAGCCTTACTGTTGGATGAAAGACATTGAAGTTTCCCTGCTCTTAAGCTAATGTAGTAAGTGTTTTTGTAATAGAACTTGTTCTTATAATCAGTTGAGAGATCTCAGTTTCATTGGAAGGTCACAGAAGGAAATGAGGGAAGAGTCTTTAGCATTGCCTTGAAAAACAGTTGTAACCACAGTGCTTGTGTTCATAACTGAGGTAGCTTGAGAAAAAGCCTCTCATAGAGAAATACCACATCCCTGTGATTCAGATTACACTGCAGTAAATGAAAAGTTACTAGCTGGGACAAACTTTCTTAGCTTCATTGATCTGAAATAATCAAGTAGTTTATGTTGCATTATAGATGGTTAAAAAAAGATTATCTAAAAAAAAGTATGTGATGGAATAGCATTGATGATAAGACCAGAGCTGTACATTTTGATTGATGAAACTTTTATCAGACCATGATAAACTAACTTACATCTTAATTAATCCTGCGTCTTCAGTTTTAACCCATATATTATCTTAAATTATGTTAAAACAAATTGCTAACTTTTTTATTTTACTTTTTATATAGTTCTCTACATTTTGAGACTTTTTTAATTTCTATATCCTGAGACTTTTATAAATAAAGTACAGATAGCTAAGAGATTGAAGTAAAATAAGCATTGTTACAGCATCTGGTTGTCTAAGAAATTTTTAAAACTTCTCTCTTAGATATGTTCATAAATGTAGATGAAAGTGACAGACCAAAATAATGAAAAATTGGATAATGCTTCAGTGCCAGGAAGAATTTCAGGGTTAACTCTTAAGCCAACAAAGAGAGGATTCCTCCTAGATTTCTTGTTTTTGTAAACAGAGAGGGACTCGTGGGCGAAGTGATGGTTGGTGGCTGTGTTGGTCACACTGATCGTGAAGTAGTTGAGTTTCAAATCGTTGGCAATAGAAAAATTGCCGGCAAAACTTCGACCCTGGACATGGGGAAGACAGACTTCGGATTTCTGAAGGAGCTAGTTAGTGAGGTCCCCTGGGAATCTGCTTTTGAAGGCATTGGGGTTCATGAATGCTGGTCATTTTTTAAGAGCCATCTCTTAAGAGCATGGAAGTAGGCAATTCGAAAGTCAGGCAAGGGGGGCAGAAGGCCAGCTTGGCTCAGCAGGGGTCTTACTCTAGAACTCAGGTGGAAAAGGAAAGTGCATGGGCGTTGGAAGCAAGGACAGGCAACATGGGATGACTATTGGGATGCTGTTTGCCATTGTAGGAAGGAAATTTGTGCAGCTAAAGCTCAATTAGATGATTAGAGTTCAAGCTAGCCAGTACTGTGAAGGACAACAAAAAGGGCTTTTAAAAATATGTTAACAACAAAAGGAGAATCAGAGTTAACTCTGGCTCATTACTTGGTGAGGTCAGTCACCTCACAAATAGGCCATAGAAAAAGCAGAGACATTTAATGCCTTCTTTGCTTTTCTTTGCCTTTGTCTTTAAGACCAATGATGGGCCCTGGGACCCTTGGAGCCCTGTATTGGAAGGCCATGACTGTGGTGGTGGGAACAATAAAGTCCCAACTGACTCCGAAAATGTCCAGCATACAGCTAGACAAGTGCATAATATGTAGGGTGAACGATTGGCTGACTGGTCAGGCTCAAAGAGTTTTAATCTATGGGGTCACATCAGGCTGGCAGCCGGTCACCAGTGGGGTTCCTCAGGGCTCAACCTTAGGGCCAGTGCTCTTTAATGTTTTTATAAATTATCTGGGTGCAGGAGTCAAATGGACATTAAGTGAGTTTGCCAATGATACTAAACTAGGAGGAGCTGTGGACTCCCTCAAAGGTGGAGAGATCTGGACAGACTAGAGAGCTGCGCAATCACCAACCATATGAAATTTAAGAAGAGCAAGTGTTGGATTCTCTACCTGGGACAGGGTAATCCTGGTTATATGTACAGATTGGGGGACGAGAGGCTGGAGAGCAGCCCTGCAGAAAGAGGTCTGGGGGTTTGGGTTGATAGGAAGTTGAATAGGAGTTGAGCTTGCCCTGGCAGCCAAAAGAGCCAACTGTGTCCTGGGGTACACCAAGCACAGCATAACTAGCCGTGTATATGTGTGTGTGTGTGATTGTCCCACTTACATTGCACTGGTGCAGTTCCACCTCGAGTACTGTGTGCTGTTTTGGGTGCCTCAATATAAGAAGGACATCAGACTTTCAGAGTGTGTCCAGAGGAGGATGAGCAAGATGGTGAAGGATCCCTAGGGCAAGACCTACAAGGAGCAGCTGTGGTCACTTGGTTTACTTAGCTTGGAGAATGCTGAGGAGTGACCTCTTGATAGTTGGCAAGTTCCTCAAGTGGGGCGGGGTGGGTGAGTGCTGATCTCTTATCTTTGGCGACCAGCAATAGGACACAAGGAAATGGAATGAAGCTGCGTCAGGGAAATTTCAGATTGGACATGAGGAAAAAGTTTTTCACTGAGAGCGTGACTGATTGCTGGAAGAGGCTCCCCAGGGAAGTGGTCACGGCACCAAGCCCATCAGAGTTCAAGGAGAGTCTGGATGATGCTCTTAGTCATACAATGTAATGTTAGGTAGTCCTGTGAGCAGCTGGTGGTTGGACTCCATGATTCTTGTGGATCCCTTCCAACTGAAGACACTCTATGATTAATCTTTGTTAATAAGTTAGATTAAGTTGTTTCTGATCTTCCTAGTAGTATAGAATCATAGAATGTTTTGGGTTGGAAGGGACCACAAGGTTCATCTAGTTCCAGCCTCCCCACCATGGGCAGGGAGACCCTACACTAGACCAAATTGCCCAAAGCCCCATTCAACCTGGCTTTGAACACTGCCAGGGATCCAGGGGCAGCCACAGCTTCTCGGGGCACCCTGTGCAAGGACCTCACCACCCTCACAGTAAAGAATTTCATTCTCCCAGTCCCTGCCTTTGCCTTCTGAGACTTGGGCAGTGTGGCTAGAGCCTTTGCTGGTGAAGACTGAGGCAAAGAAGTCATTGAGTACCTCAGCCTTCTCCATGTCCTGGGTGACCAGATCACCTGTTTGATGTTGAAGGAGACCCACGTTTTCCCTAGTCTTCCTCTTGTCACTAATATATTTGTAGAAACTTTTCTTGTTTTTAACCTCCCTGGCCAGGTTTAATTCTATCAGGGCTTTGGCTTTTCTAACCTGGTCCCTGGCTTCCCGTACAGTTTCCCTGTATTCCTCCCAGGCTACCTGCCCTCGCTTCCACCCTCTGTAAGCTTCTCTTTTTACTTTGAGTTTGGACAGGAGCTCCTTATGCATCCACACAGACCTCTTGGTGTTTTTACCTGACTTCCTCTTTGTTGGGATGCATTGCCCCTGAGCTTGGAGGAGGTGACCCTTGAGTACTTCCCAGCTATCTTGGGCCCCTCTTCCCCCCAGGGCTTTGTCCCATGGTATTCTAGCAACCAGCTCCTTGAAGAGGCCAGAGTCTGCTCTCCTGAAGTCCAGGGTAGCGAGCTTGCTGTGCACCCTTCTAGCAGCCCTGAGGATCTTAAACTCCACCATTTCATGGTCACTACAACCAAAGCTGCCCCTGAGCGTATCCCATATTGCAAACTGGAAAGGAAAATAATGAAAGTTTTGTTGATAATATTTTTATAAACTTAAGTCAGGACTCTGTTTCTGACCTATATCATTCTAGTATGTAGTGACAGTTACAGTTGTACAAACAAAGCTACTAAGAACTGAGTATTCTGAAGATGGTTTTTCCACAGCAGCCATAAATAAGGCATAGATCTGATTTCAAAAAAAAAGTATGTTCCATTTTAAAAACTTTGTCTCCATGTTTTCCACATCCTTCTTCACGTGAGTGGCTCAAAACTGGACCCTCTTCCAGACATAGTCTCATCAGCACTGAGTAGACAAATATGATACCCTAAGTACCTGATTCACTCTTGGAAATCAGGGTGCCAGGCTAAATGGTTTTATAGTCTGATCTAATGCTGGAATTATATTTTTATTCTAATGGAAACAGAATAGTAAATGTTTATTGTAAGCTAGTAAAAGTAATCTCTAAATGTTTCATGAGACTTAGCATGGTTAAGGTTTGCATTTTTAATCATAATAGCAAATGAATATGTTGCCACTTAAATACCCATATGTACTTCTCTTGTTTTCTTCTGACATAGAATGTTTCTACTTGTCAGAAACAAGTGGTAGAAAATGCCAGTTGGCTTTGAGGCCTTGATGTGCGTTAAGATAAAAGGCAATGAACCATTTAAAAAAGTTGGGGAGTATTTTCCATTTTAAAATAAAGTTACTGATTTTGTGTATTGTGATTTTCCATACAAGGCGTATGCTTGTAAAGGGAGAAAACCATGCATAAACAGTGTGTCCATTCTGAAATCATCACGGTTACGAGGGCCTGCGTTGTCAATACAGAAGATGCTTACACATGTATCAGGTTCTTAGGTCATGACAAACACGCACATAGGTTTATGTACATGTATGCAGTTCTGTGATCTAAAGAGGTAGGATAAATACATGGCAGGCTCTGTGCATGGTTTCTTACTCAATATTTTGCATTCAGGGTCAGTTGCACAAAGGTATGTAATGAACAGTGTAGGCAGGCTGGCATGTCAGCACTGGGCCTGTGACAGCAGAACCTCTGGAGTCAGGGGTGGGAAGGGCTATTGGAGGTCCAAATTCAGTCAGTCTTAGCAGGTTAGAGGGAGATAAAACAGTATAGTATTCTGTGTGGCATCAGTGGAGAGTGTGACACTTGGTTTCTCACTTGATTGTCCGTGTGTTCTTGTTAAGAACGCTTGTTAAGGTATTAACGAGGGTTCAATTTTCAGGTCGTGTGCTAAATGCATGTAATTCAAGACCAGAAGCTATGTTTCCGTTGAAAAGATGGGTTGTGTTTTATAAGCTATTCATACCCAGTTTATGTGTTCTGGGAATTTTAAACCATATGTTGTCCAGAGAGGTCTTCCCAGCTACTGGTTTCTTGAGTGGTCTCAGTGCTAGCAGATGTATATTCCTGATGCTAGTGTGTAAGTATGGCCTGTAAAATCAGATGCCTTGCATGTATGGCAGTTCTTTACATTATTTTCATTCAGTCCTCTTTCTGACACGGTACTACAGAGAATCTTTCAGTGTAAACATACTCAATACCCATTTCCTCTCCTGTGGACAGGAGAGGAAAAAAAAATGAAGCTCAGGTTTGCTCATGAATTTGATTATTTTGTTCTATTTCTGTAGTGTCCCCTTCTCTTTACTTGAATGCAAGTTCCTTAATTGCTGTGGTAATTATTAAGATTACGTGAGTCGTGCTTTTCAAATTCCTAGGTTGTTCAATTGTAAGTATAATACGTGGGGCTTATTTTCTGCCCTTTTAATTCTATTTAAGGAAAAAGAGCGGTTAAAGCAAGAGAAACGTGATGAAAAAAGATTAAATAAAGAGCGTAAACTGGAACAGCGAAGATTGGAATTAGAAATGGCAAAGGAGCTAAAGAAGCCTAATGAAGATATGTGCTTAGCAGACCAGAAGGTAGTCATCATAATGTAAACTTACTTTCTTGCCTCTTTTTTCTGTAGTTTGCAGTTGTGGTGATAACTTTTTTTCTTGCAACCACTCCCAAAACTCACTCAAGTTTTTAGATAACTGTTTGAAATATATACAAATATAAGACACTACAAACACTAAAGTAGCATATGTTTAGTAATTAAAAGCATTTTGTTTAAAAGTGGCCTGCTTTCCAGAAAGTAGGTGCATCATTGCTTCAAAAAAAATTCGATAACTCTTGAGTTACAGAATGAATGTGCATCATGTCTCATTACACAGGCATGAGATAGAGCTGTGCTCACATGTGCAACCATTCTAAGCTGTTAGTGAAAAAAAATATTCTCCCAGTCTTGTGTTCTCAGTCTTTCTCCTTCAGGACTTGACATAGCTCATGTTCAATTCGTTTCTGTTCCAGAATATTTTTATATGACCTTTTTTTAGTATTTTGGCTCAGAATAGAGCCTGAGAACATCTCCTGGCCAAAAGCTAAGTATTTATTAATCTCTATAATACGTGAAAAGGTAAATGTGCTTCAGCTTTAAATGAAATTTACTGGATGGGATGTGGGAGAGCAGCTTCTCTGTAGCTTTTACCTTCTTGCATTGTCAGGTTGTAGGTCATATGGAAGTATCATCCAGTTTCTCTAGCTAGTATCAAAAAAGTTTTCTTTTGAAATACGTGACTGAATCTTTCATTGATTTTATTTATTTTCAGCCTTTGCCAGAGTTGCCTCGCATCCCAGGCCTTGTTCTCGATGGAAGCACGTTTTCAGATTGTCTCATGGTAGTGCAGTTCCTGCGTAACTTTGGTAAAGTTCTTGGCTTCGATGTGAATGTGGATGTCCCTTCCCTGAGTGTTCTTCAAGAGGGTTTGCTAAACATAGGGGACAGCATGGGAGAAGTACAAGACTTGCTTGTAAAGCTTGTCTCTGCGGCTGTTTGTGATCCGGGACTTGTGACAGGATACAAGGTAAAAAAAAAGGGGGGGGGGAGGAGAGGGGTAGGGAAGGATCCACAGTAAGCTCCCTATATTTGTGAATGCATTCTTCATAATGCATCTTTGGCACCTCATTCTGTTCCATAATTCTTTTTGGTGTCACTGTTCTAATGTTACTCAAAGACTTCCCGTGCCCTGTCAGACTTCCCAGAAATGATATATTTCTTTTCTCTACTCTCCCGCATTTTTGTTTGGACTTCTTGTAGGGCACTATCACATCTGTGGCCACGTCTTCTAACTTCTTTTTTTCCCCCCTTTTGTTCTTGCCCTCACGTTGTACTACTCTCAGTAATCTTGCCATTTCTTTCTCCAAAGTCTGCTCGCTACATAACTTCATCAAAACTCTGATTCATTCATGATTCTCTTTCTTACTATCCTCCTTTTTGAAGCCAACATAGCTCTTTTCTATTCTAGAACTCTGCATAACATGATTGTACAAAAAACTATTCATCAAGTTACAGTTGGACTGTGTCTTTTTTTTTCATTTAACCTGTTTCATTAATATTATCTCTATTGTTAAAAACTTAGAAATGAAGACATTCTAACTTGTTGCTCTATTTGACATTAACATTTGAATATTTTAGAAGAAAAATCCTCACTGAAGTCCTTATGTAAAAATGCGAACAAACTCACCCCCTGTTTTATAAGCAATGTAAGCCTGCAGAGGAAAAACAGTATTTGTAAATGTGATTGTTGAAAACATTTTTATCCTTTCTAGGCTAAAACTATTCTTGGGGAGCACTTACTGAATGTTGGTATCAATCGAGATAATGTGTCTGAGATTCTGCAGATATTCATGGAGGCTCACTATGGCCAAACTGAGCTGACAGAGAGCTTGAAGACAAAAGCTTTTCAGGCACATACTCCAGCTCAGAAAGCATCAGTACTTGCTTTTCTTGTCAATGAGTTAGCTTGCAGCAAAAGCGTAGTAAGGTAAGATTTTCCCCAAACAGGTCTGTAAAAATAAAATCATTAAAATATTATAGTTCAAAAATAGTGTGTACACTGTGTTCTGTTACAGGAGGATTCTTGATGATCTTATAATGAAAGCTGAAATTTTCTATGTTACTGCTTCTTATGTTACCGCTTCTTACCTTTATGTACTTCTGATATGATGGAAGAGTAGAACTTTTCCATGTGTGGTCTGTAAGTTTGTTTTCAAAGCTTGCACCAAAATTTCTCCAGCTGTTTTTGGAGTAAAAGATGAGGTTGATTACAAAGAAATTTACTAGGTAGTCTAGGGAATAATTTAGAGGATTTGTATAAGGCTTCTGTAGTACTCGTTTTCCCTTTTTTCCTCTTGTTTTTTAAGACTTCTATTGTCCAAATACTTTAACTAGGGTCATAAGCTGAGGTGGCAACCCTTATTTATCATTGTATTAATTCCAGGAACTGTAAACTTCATTTGGGGTCAGTAATGTATAGCATATCATAATTTTAAAAAAAAAAACCCACCAAAAAAAAAACCCCAACAAAAACCCCCACAAACACACACACACCCTCCCCCAAACAACACAACAAAAAACCAAACCAAAACAAACCCCACAACAAAAACCACTATGTTAAACAACATTTTAAAACCCAACAATGTGCAGTAAAAACTTAGGAAATGCCAGTTTTTGGGATACCTGTATCTCCACATGCTTACTTACTGTGGTAAAGTCTTTTATCACCTAATCGTGTGCTGTTTTGTTTCCTGGTGAATTCTGCTGCTTTTGGTATACTGTGCTGCAAAAGTGAATCAGAGTAAGAATAAAAGAGATGCTTCATGTTTTCCAAAGCTGAAAAATAGCATAGGTGGGCAGTGCAAGTGCTGTGCATGTACTGTGCAAGAGAGTTCATGTGTATTAATCAAAATACTTTATCGTATTGCAGATCATCAACTGTTAAGTCAGATTTGTAGAGATGATCATTCAGAACTTGAGTTTCTATGTTTTCATCATAGAAACAACTATTACTTGCTAAATCTTTGATGCTGGGATGTTTCAGAGGTGGGCTCGCAGGCAGTCACTACTATACTGAAGCACGTTTTTTGGTTCTTTGGTCTGCAGTTAAAAGTGGACTTTAGTTTGTAGATCGCATGGATCCTAGTTAGAATACCATAGATGTACCAGTGGTGTAACTTTGTTTTCAGTGCAGGGCTAGATGTTTTGTGACAAATACATTTGGAGACTTGACATTGAATTAGAACTATGGAAAGAAATGTCAGATTCTTTGAATGACAGTCTTTGTATGGAAAGAAAGCTTACGTGATACTGTAAACAGACTGCCTGACATAGGTACAGCAATATGCCACATCGGCATTCCTAGGATTGGAATTTTCTAGCTTTAAAATTATTTATTTTGAATATTTATTTCTCCAAGATCTTGAGACAAGTTCTCCAAGTTCTTTGAGACAAGATATCTGTACATAAATGCCTGTCAGATATGTAAGTTCACAGTTAATAGATTATTTTGTCTTTGACAGTGAAATTGATAAAAACATTGATTATATGTCAAACTTAAGGAGAGATAAATGGATGGTTGAAGGCAAACTTCGGAAGTAAGTTTCATTTCCTTAAATACTATAATTTACTGTTTGTTTGCATTTACTGAGGTATGCTGCTATATAGACAATTGGATAAAAGGTCAAAATGAGCTGATGCAATTACAGGTTTACCAAGAAGTTAGTAACTGAACTGCTTAATTAATATGGATGTAGATTTAGAATGGAGCAGCACCAGTATTTTACAATCTATTAAAGATGTATGAGCTTCAGAGGGTTAGTGTCTTTCAAAATTGGAGCAAAGTCAAATCCATTTTGTAGTCTTTGGAAAAAAGTAAAAAAAAAATTTATTGGACTATTACAGGACCTGTCAAATCGCTATTGACTTTTTATCAACGTTTATTCAGACCTACCAGAATTACCAATGTTCATTCTGAAAGGTGTTTTAAGAAGACATGATTTTCATACAACAATTACCATTTGAATTTTGCTAATTTATAATATGTTATCTTAGTGTTTCCCATCTGTCAATGTTGCATTGTTCTCTATAGCTAGAGATCATATGTAGAATGTAAACTTTGAGATATTTTTTGTATTTGTATTTAAGGTAAAATTGGAACTTTTTAAGGGTTGTCAGTTTAATATCCACTGTTCTCCCATCCTACAAGACAAAATTCCATACAGCAAGCATAATGGCTCCAGCTACCAGGAAGCTAGAAGTCATAGAGTTCATGAATCACAGGGGGTAAAAAATACATAGCCAGACTTTACTTTCTTTTGTTTCTATGTCATCTTTACCTCTTACTAAGATTGGTGAATCCTTTCTTAATCCTTGCTTTAGGTACTTGTGTTTCTAATCTTATGTCTCCCTTTTTTCCCTTTAATGTATCTCAGAAGGAAGAAGGAAAGAAGTAAAGAAGAAGGACAAGAGGGAGGTAGAGCAAAAAATTAGACCAATAAAAAACAAATTGTCTACTAATACTGCAGCTCTCAGTCTGCACAGGGTTAATACATTTTATCTTTTAGGACAATCCAAATACCTTTTCCTGTCTTCATCTGTGTCCCTTCAATGGGATATAGTTTTAAAAGTGCTTCTGAAGTTCTGATGTAGCCAACTGTCCATTAGTGGAATGGGACCCTTACCTGTCCTTTTCTCCTTAGGGACTGGTTAGTCTTTCTCTCCCTCCATCAAACTGTAAGTACTTGTAGATGTAGGATCCCCCCTTTTCCTCGTTATCTCTCTTTTCTTCCCTTTCAAATAATGGCATAATACCCTGAAGTCTCAAGCCCCTCTTCCTTTCTACAATCATTTCTCTATTTCTTGTGTTTTCCTCTCATGTGTGGATTTCAGGTTCCAGTAGTGCTGTCCCTGTTTTTGAGCGTAAGTATCACAGGAGTGCTCAGAAACATTCTCCCACTTCTTTGAATTCACTGGACTTGATTCATCTCTCTCATCTTTGGTTCAGAATCTTTGGATTTTCCACTGGTTTTCTGATGAATTCTAAGCAGCTTTTTAGAAGAGCTTTCTTCGATCAACTTTAAACAATGTTTTCTTCTTTACTATGTTAGTTGGTGTTTTTCATAAACTCTTACAACTGTTTTGGGGCTTCTCTGAAAAGACATCTGTCCATTTCAGTCTCTATTTTTCTGCTTCCAGACTTCATTCTTACGCACATTATCTTCCCCAACCATTTCAAAGCTCAGTCTAGTTTTTTAACTCCCAGTCCCAAACAGTTTTGCATAAGAATATCTGATTTCTTGGCTTCTTGCGATGTGATGGACGGATGTGTACTCTTTTCATATGCATACAGTCCTTTATGTGACCCTCAACACAAGCCCACCATGTGTGGGACGTGTATAGTGGTAGAATAATGGATGCTGAGGAATGGGTTTATTTTATGTCTCCCTTGTTTGCCAGTGTTTGTTGTGGTAAATCTTCATACCACTATATCCAGACTGTCTTGAAGTGTATCCAAGTGGGATGAGAAAGGATTCTACCTGTATCAGATGTTTTCACAGAATCACAGAATATTAGAGGTTGGAAGGGACCTCGAAATATCATCTAGTCCAACCCCCTGCCAAGGCAGGAATCATTAAGTGATTTTTTTTGTGTGTGTACATTCTCACTTTTTATGAGAGTAGCTCTTCAACTGGGTGTCGGAGCGGGGGGAATAATACCAAAACCTGTGTTTGCAAGATACAGAATCGCAACACTAAAATCTCAGGTTGGAAAATAGAATCAGCGTGTAAAAGCCTTTAGAGATGCCTTCCCCCACCGCCAAAGATACTGGACAAAATTCTTTGATAAGTATAATAGGTGCTTGGAAAGCGAATTCCGAGCTGCCTGGACTTTTTCTGCTGGGCTGGTGGTCAGTAAGAGGTTGCGTCTAATACCTTCTCTATCACATTTAGATGTGAATCTTCATGGTAATCACCATTTTTTTTAAAGGTACCTGTCTCACACAGTCAATTCATCCATCTTTGTGCTTTCTGTATCAAAACTATCATCAGAAGACTCTCACACCTGAGATGATTCAGCTATTTTTTTAACTAGATAATCATCATCTCAGCATAGAATCATAGAGTCATAGAATCATTAAGGTTGGAAGAAACCTCGAGGATCATCCAGTCCAACCATCCCACCAACACCTATTAACCACTAAACCATGTCCTTCAGTACCACGTCTAACCTTTCCTTAAACACCCCCAGGGACGGTGACTCCACCACCTCCCTGGGCAACCTGTTCCAATGCCCAACCACCCTTTCCGAGAAGAAATTTCTCCTCATCTCCAACCTAAACCTCCCCTGGCGCAACTTGCAGCCGTTCCCCCTTGTCCTGTCACTAGTTATCTGCGAGAAGAGGCCAACCCCCAGCTCACCACAACTTCCTTTCAGGTAGTTGTAGAGGGCAATAAGGTCTCCCCTGAGCCTCCTCTTCTCCAGACTAAACAAGCCCAGTTCCTTCAGCCGCTCCAGCCCCTTCACCAGTTTTGTTGCCCTTCTCTGGACACGCTCCAGGGCCTCGATGTCTTTCTTGTGGTGAGGGGCCCAAAACTGGACACAGCACTCGAGGTGCGGCCTCACCAGGGCTGAGTACAGGGGGACGATCACCTCCCTGCTCCTGCTGGCTACGCTATTCCTGATACAGGCCAGGATGCCGTTGGCCTTCTTGGCCACCTGGACACACTGCCAACTCGAGCGTCAACCAACACCCCCAGGTCCTTTTCCTCTGCACAGCTTTCCAGCCACCCCGCCCCCAGCCTGTAGCGCTGCCTGGGGTCGTTGTGGCCAAAGTGCAGGACCCGGCACTTTGCCACATTAAACCTCATCCCGTTGGCCTCTGCCCAGCGATCCAACCTGTCCAGGTCCCTCTGCAGAGCCATCCTACCCTCCGGCAGATCGACACTTCCCCCCAGCATTTCCTTTTCCATTATATGTCGTCATCTTGGCATTTCTTTTGTAGCTTGAGCAATATAAAAGGGAATCAAAATGAAGTATAGCTATTTAAAAGTTAGGTAATGTTTCTTTACAAAACTTGAAGTACTGCAGAGCAAGGCTTTCCACTGCAGCAATGTTCTTTTTAACATGCCAGTTTTATGGTATACTCCTTGTAAGTTAATTTCTTTCCATTGAGGCCATCTCAACATTAAAGGATGATGGTATATCAAAAGCAGTGTTACATGAGGGGAGAAATTACACCCCAAGTTTGGGTAGGAGGTGGTAAAGCTGATTTGGGAAACTTTTTGAGACCCAGGCTGAAGTATGTTGAAAGAACTATGTTTAGAATTTCTTTGCCTTGCTACTACTTAATACTTATGTGCAAAAATTATGAGGAAAGCATGAAAATGAAGTCAAAAGGGGAATTTTCTTTCTATGATTTAGTAAACATTACACATAAGATTAGAGCAGGCTTAAGTCACACATCTGATTGTATGATGGGCCACTCACTCTTTTTAAAGGCCAATAGACTTCGTAATTCTTTCAACAGCTGCAGATGTCATTTTGGTATATACCTGAAAGTGAGAAAGATGAAACAGTTTTCTGAGTGAAGGTTCTGAGAGGCAGGAGCAGGAAAATCGTGCTACCTCTTGAAATACCCGAGCATTTTTTATCTCATTGGTTTCTGCCTCTGTGCTACTTTGGATAAAAAACTCCTGCCGCCTTATGCTTATGGTGCTATTAATAGACAGCATCTTTGATTCTTCTCCATCCTTATAATTTATAGTGTCATGCAGACTTCCTCTCGTGCTTGACAGCATTATATCTCTGTTTTTGCATTCAGCAAAAGTAGCCTTTTTTGCTGCTTCTCATTTCTTTTAGGAATATGAAAGAGGTGTTTGCTGGTTGTTAAACTTCCACGGGCCAGCTTTATTATTGGATTGTCTTCAAGATTATCTTAGTCTAATTTGTCTCTAAAATTGTCCAGTCATGCAGCAGTCAATCCAGTCATTGCCTGGGGACTTTGTTTGATAGTTAATTCCGGTCTATAGGCAGGAATTTCCAGTCCAGATGAAGAGGATTTGATGGTTTGAAGTTATCCTCACAAAAAGGAAATTTTTTTCTAATAACCTTACTGGAAGCCTGAGTATTATCGATACTCAGTGAGACTAAGGCTTTTTGCACCAGACCTGAAAATGTTACTTGCTTCCAAGTTCTCTGGGAGGCTTGAGAAATTTATTTTATCCAAAAATATTTTAAATTGCTAAAGTAGCTAAAAATCTATTTAGATTGGAAAACTAAAAGTGTAAAACTTTCTAACTTCTTCAGTGGATTAACCACTGCATTTGGAAAAATAAACACCACCAAAACCAAAAACCACAAACAAAAAAAGCCCAACCAAACCACACACAAGAAAACCAAAGCCCAACTGTTTTCAAGCAAATAGAAGTCCATTGTCTTTTTTAAAAGTGCTGCTACGAACTGAGCAGTGACTGCTTCATTTAAATCTGTGCTGTTGAGTACTGGCTTTGTTTATCAGCATTGTAGAAGGCTGATACATCTGTCAGTATGCTCAGAAGCCGGTACTTCTACAACACTCATCATACTTTTAGCCACTTGCTGTATGGAATATTGTTTTGTAGGATGGGAAGAGAGAGAAGTATGACAAGGAAAAATTACATACTAGTAATTGTGTTTGTCGTTACCATTCTACTTTTCCCATCCTACCTTCTTCAGTCATCTCTTACAAAAATCTTTGTCTTTTCTACACATGTTTATGAATCTCTTCTAAGTTAGTTGCATTTTTGGTCTGCATTGTAAGTGTCTGGTTAGGCCTGGCTATTTATACCTCCTGTGGTTCAGCATGTTTGCCTGCTAGCTTCCTGATAGCTGGAACTGTAATTTTTGCTGTGTGGAATCTTGTCTTATAGGGTTTTTATAGAAGAAGAAGGTCTACTACAACCATAATTACTGGTATGTAAGTTTCCCTTTTCTTTCATAAAAGGAAAAAATGAGGGTTTGATTAGTTTAGGTAGCTAAGACTTCTCAGAAAAGAAAGTATTTCCTAGAATAAAAAGATCAGCCAAAGCTGAAAAAAAATGAAAAAGAATTAAACCAACCCTACTGCTGTCGTGCAAATGTAAATAATTGCATACTTTCCACATATTTTGCCTCTTTTTGCCCTCTCAGACACAGGTATTTTATGATCATATTCTTAAATGCGTAAAACAAAAGAGAAAGTTGAAATGGTTCTTTCTTCTAGTTGTCTTTCCTGACTTTTCAAAATCTCTCTTGCGTTTCATTTCTTCTAAACAGTTACACAATAAAATGCACCTGGGAGAAACAGAAATTCTATTAAAATCTGAATACAAGGCTTAAGGGGGTTTATAACCTGAATTTTTCTTGTTGACTGATGGCAATAAATATTGAGTAAATAAAATGTCATATTGGAGCAGAAGAGCTAATTTGAATCTAAATGTGTTTTTTACTATCGATCACACGGGAAGAAAGGTAGGTTTATGCTACAGACATATTCCATAATTTCACTCCTTGTCATGTGTTTCAAGGCTTAGAATCATTCATGCCAAAAAAACTGGCAAAAGAGATGCTACAGGAGGTGGTGACGTAGGAGAGGAACAACACTCTTTGGAAACGCCAACACCAGGCCGCAAACGCAGACGAAAGGGGGGGGACAGTGATTACGACGATGATGACGATGATGACAGTGATGATCAGGCAGATGAGGATGATGAGGATGAAGAGGACAAAGAAGATAAAAAAGGAAAGAAGGCAGAAGTTTGTGAGGATGAGGTGGGGGATTTGAAGTATAGTGAAACTTAATTAACTAATAAGTTAAAACCTGTTTTCCTTCTGTTTCTCTGCAATATGTCGCTGCATCTCCAAAATCTCATGATAAAAAGAATAACTTCACTATTTTTAATTTTTGGAAGAAGTTTATTTTCTGGAGTATTTTTTTCTTTCTTTAATAGCTATTATAATATGGGTTGGTGGGTTTATTTGTGTGGTTTTGTTTTTTTTCTTTATGTTCTTGGTTTGAGGTTTTGGTTTGGTTTTGGTTTGTTTAGGTTTTTTTAATTGGTTGGTTTGTTGTTTTTTTTTTTTTCCCCATGCTTAGTTGTTTTGACTTAGGTCTTAATTTCTCTGAAATTCTGAAAGACTGTACCAGACCCAGAGAACTGCAGTTTTGTGAGCAAATGAGCCTAACTGCAGTTTTTTCCTTAGAGGAGAATAAAGGTCATTCCTTAGTTAACAAAATAATAAATTGTAAAGTTATATTTAACATAATCTATTACAGAACTTGCTAGTGACCTTCCTGGTATTTTCTTCATGTCTTTTCTAGCATAGTCACTTCCTGATGATACTTGATCACAGGATGATAAATTTCACTAGTCAATATCACGTAAGATACAGGAAAGGATCACTGAAACATTTTTAGCTTGTTGAGCTGCTTTGTGTCTACAGTAGTCAAAAGATATTTACATAGAAGTGCCACACACCTGGAAGGTTCACTGTAGAACTCTAGAATTCTCTACTGGATGAAACCTAATAAAAGAGACAAGCACTACCAAATACTACATTTTAGCACGCTGGGTGTTGCACTGTTTGCCAGAAAATGATCCATTTATGTAAGGTAATCGAAGTTCAAAGGAAGGTTTTATGGGTGCTGTGGATAGGGCCGCTTGAACAATCCGTGTATACAATTTATGTGAACTCAGATCTCTGCAAACACTCTCCATGAGAAACCCAAATAGTTTCAAGGGTAGGAACAGCCCTTTGTGCTATTATTGTGGATTTATTTCAAGTACTATAATGTGTATGAATTTAGGAGAATACCTTAAGAGGCATAGCACAAAGTTCTTACAAATCAATACTTCAGAATTAAAAGTTAGTAATATTTAGGTATCTAATCTCATATCTATCCCTTAGTGTTTTTCCCTTTAGTACAATCTCCTGTTTTGGTGCACTGGGCATTTCATGGACCAAAGTCCTGTAACTCTTGCAGGGAGATTAATTTTCTCATATAACAGAAGTCCTGTTGCATTCATGTGATATGTGGTATTTCAGAAGGTTTCACTCTTGTATGCTTTTACAGAGCCAAGAAATAACAGTATTGTACAGTGCAGGTGATTGGGTGCTGCAAGAATTTTGGTTGTATTCTTTTGAAAGCATACTGCTGTCCCTGAAGACTTTCTTGAACTAAATGAAAACTCTCTTTATTGAAATTACTCTTATTTTTAAACTGTATCAAGAAGGCAACCATAGACTTAATCATGGGTGCATTCCTCTTCAAAAACCAGCAAGATTAATACTGGAACTTTAATAGCAGATGTGTAATTTTAAGCGACTCTACAGTTTCTTGTAGGCATTGAAATAAAATGCCGGTGTGCACTGACCAAAGAGTGATTGATAAGATTTTGACAGATTCCATTATTTGGTGCATGGAAAACACTTAGAAATGAATTTGAATATCCAAGAAGCTTCATAGAAACAAAGATTAAATGTTACAGTCTTAAGTATTCATGCACAAACTGAATTATTTCTTCCAGTAAAACAGTGTTTTCAGTGAACATTTGACCACAAGCCTTCTCCTTGGTATGCATCTGGGACGTTTGGAAAGATTCAAGATACATCTTTTCCAATTATGTTGTTCCTGATCAAATACATTGAACAGGCATGAAGTTTGAACGAAGTTTGAACTTTTTTTTACCATTAAGTTGCCTCTCATTTTCTCTTAGATCTTTCTACTGTAATATTAGTAAGACATGGTAGTAAGATTTTATCCTGAAATAAATTTGGTGTGACAATATATTTGGTGATTATAGGATGATGGGGACCAGATAGCAAGTGTTGAAGAACTAGAGAAGCAGATTGAAAAACTGACAAAGGTGAGAGGTCATTTGTCTTTGTTATACTACAAATTTGATCACTAGATGTCATGAGTTAGAATGTTAACCATAATTTTCAATGCTCCAGCTTAATATAAATTGAAATAAGGATCAGCTTTTGTTTCATGAAAATACGAATGATGCTACTGTTCATGACACCTGAATTGTGAGATTAGTCTAGTGGCACTAAGTGGTTATGACTCAAAAGACGGTTAGAAAGCTATTGATAATGCATTTGCACATCTCGGAATAAAAAGTAATACAATTTTTGTCCAGACCTAATTGATATACTTCTGTTGGTTGATCTTAGAAAGCGATGATGAATGTTGTGTATGAGAAGCAATGACTTTTCCATTATACAAATCATGGCAGTTCTCATTCCCTCCTACAGTTGGTTATTTCTGCAGCTGTGTTCCAGGCTAATTCAAAGAGCTGTCTTTGCTTCAGATTTTGAAAGAAGAGACACTGGAGTACGCAGAAGAATGTAAATGAGAAAGCTAGAGTGCTGTAGATAGGGGTATTCATGGTCCATGGGTTTTTTATTCATATTAGGAAATTCATCGTTTAAGATTTTGTTTCCAGTATTGATGTTCCAAATGGCAAAAAATTAGCAGTCCAGAATTATACCTGACTTGCAGCAGTGTCAATTTAGCAAAGCAAGAATTGAATAAACAAACTGAACTTCTTGTTGGTCTCCCTCAGAGAACTGTTTGTGTTTGAATGTAGAATTTATTTTCAGACATTATTGTTCTCATTCTTTATGAACCAGTTAAAATACCTCATTAGTTTCCCATCAGGAGCTGCAGTATCAACTGTCTTCAGTGCTGTTTGCCATTTGCTGTTACTGTATAATTCATGGGATTTCAGCTGTTCTTGTGCAATGAAATCTTTGATCCTATTGTTCTCTGAGAGTCAGTGTTAAAAAGACAGGACCTACCATCGCAAAATGTGTTTTTAAAGGAAGACTGATGAACTTAAGCTGAACCAGGAAGTGAATGAATTTATTATTTTTTTAAAAGGGAGCTCAGTGCGTAATCTCATCAAGGCAGCAATAGCGAGTAGAATATCACATAACGCGCACACAAAATCTCCAAGAGAGCGTGTGTGACACTTCAACTTTGTTCTGTCTGGCAGCCAGGAGATGTTTTCTGTTGTAACAGATTTTTTTCCCCCCTATAGAATTATAATGTTTTCCCTTTTTTAAAACAGCAACAAAGCCAGTACAGAAAGAAGTTATTTGAAGCTTCACACTGTTTGCGTTCAATGATGTTTGGTCAAGATCGTTACAGACGCCGATACTGGATTCTGCCCCAATGTGGAGGTATTTTTGTAGAAGGCATGGAAAGTGGTGAAGGTAAGAAACATAAAGGAATAATGTCACCCAAAGGCATACTCTGCCAAGATGTACTGCCCATCTCTGTAGGCTGTAATTTTGTGCAGCGAGGTCTTTAGACTTCACCTTCAACCTGAGGCTAAACAGGCTACTGTTGGTAGACCTCTCTATTTATATGGTACTATCTGATACTCTCTTTCTGATTATGAAATATTAGTTAATGTCTTTCAAAATGAGGATTGATATTTTGGAAATTTTCAGTGGTTACAGTTCTGTATGGTACACTTTTTCATATTCATCTACATGGGATATTTTTTGGCTCTTTCTGAACTACTTTTAGGAGAAATTTCTTCTCGGAAAGGGTGGTCGGGCATTGGAATGGGTTGCCCAGGGAGGTGGGGGTGTCCCCATCCCTGGGAGTGTTTAAGGAAATGTTGGATGTGGTACTTAGGGACATGGTTTAGTGGGTAATAGGTGGTGGGGTGACAGTTGGACTAGATGATCCCTGAGGTCTCTTCCAACCTTAATGATTCTATTTTACATTTCCCTGTGGCAGTGAATGCTGCATATGAACACTACGCTGATCACAGAATGCAAAAAAAAAAAAAAATCTTTTCACCTTCAGTTGTTTTGTTTTATGCAAATACACAGACTATCCGATGCTTGAAGTTTTGATATATGTCTGCAAAATTATGAAAATTATTTTTACACAGTGAAGTACTGTGTTTTCTCATCAACAATATGATTTAGTCTGTATTTTACCAACTGATCTTTCTTTTGGTCCAGAAAATGCTGAAGTTACTTTTTCTGAAAACAAAATGTAATTTTGTGGTTATGACAATTGTATACTAACAGTGATTGAATTTTTCACACGCTTTAGATTGGATGGAAAGAGAAAATATCCATTAATCTGACCTTTCTGTGGATATTAGAATTTTTAAGCATAAGCCTTCATTTTTGTCATTGAAAAGTCCTTTCTAATTCTGATATAGATGAAGCAAAACCCCATTACTCTCACAATTTCCCCCTCAAAATAATAAAAAAAAATTTCTGAGATGCATCAGAATTGCATTATCTAAAGAAAATTGCATCATTCTAGAGAGCTATTTAATTAAAATAACTGTAACATTACAGCATGGTACAAACTGAGCCCTATTTTAGCCCCAAAGATAAACTGTAGAACTTTTCCTAAATCAAATCTTGATCTTCAAGTTATCGTTCTAAAATGAGTAGCATAAAAAATATTTTTTCTGTCTCTTGTTCTGCATTATTTTATGATGTGTTTGCACATGAGTAGCTGGATACAGAAGGTAAACTGTCGTATACTGTACTGCTTGCATTCCTTCTGTTCGCTATATTTTATTTATTAGATTTTAGCCAGATGAATCCCCAAATGCTTTGAAAATTGTACACCAAATGATTGAAATACACCTACCTGTCTTAAGATAGTAGAAACAAACAAGCAAAAAACCCACACAAAAGCTTTAGCTAAGAACTGTAGGGCAAACCTGTATTTTTTAATGTATTTTCTTAATGAAAGTTTAATCTCCCTGAATAGCAAAGTAGATGTGTTCTTAAGTTCTTAACTACTCCCTTTTGCCCTCTGATCTTAGTTTGCCCTGTTTCATTAAATTCTACAGTTTATCCACTCTAATTCCTTTATCTAAACATTGGAAATGTGAGACACAAACTTTTGAATGATCTATCCATTTAAAAAATACTACTTCTTCCTTCATCATTTAGTCATTTTGGTTTTTTGTACCAATACTCTAATGTTTATGTCTTGACATGCATCAAAACTGTGGACACATTTTGAAGTTTTAATGGGAGGGGGTATTATTTTCTTTAATGAATTATCTTTGTAAAAATTAATATTTTTCCAGAACGAGCAAGTAAACTTCTGTGGATGTTCTGGCCACAAACCATAAGCAGGACCTTTGTTTATTTGCAGTTTCAGTATCTGATGAAAATGATTTAAGAAGTTGGAATGTTGAACTTTCTACCTCCTGCCTCTTTTTCTGACATTTTCCCATCTCATTTTACCCTTTTTACTTTTTGAAGTTGACACATCAGTATAAGGGTAGAACAGAAATGGTTAAGAAAGACTAGGAGAGCAAAGACAACAGAAAAATCATAGAATCATGGAATGGTTTGGGTTGGAAGGGACCACAAGGATCATCTAGTTCCAACCCCCCTGCCATGGGCAGGGACACCCCCCACCAGCCCAGGCTGCCCAAAGCCCCATCCAGCCTGGCCTTGGGCACTGCCAGGGAGCCAGGGGCAGCCACAGCTTCTCGGGGCACCCTGTGCCAAGGCCTCACCATCGTCACAGTAAAGAATGTCTTCCTAATGTCCAATCTAAATCTCCCCTCTTTTTGTTTATACCCATTGCCCCTGGTCCTGTCACTGCCTNGGGACTCACAAGAGCAGAGTAGAGGGGGAGAATCACCTCCCTCGCCCTGCTGGCCACACTGGTTTTGATGCAGCCCAGGACACGGGTGGCTTTCTGGGCTGCCAGTGCACACTGCCGGCTCATGTTGAGTTTTTCATCAATGAGCACCCCCAAGTCCTCCTCCTCAGGGCTGCTCTCGATCCATTCTCCGCCCAGCCTGTAGTGCTTGGCACTGCACCGACACATGCGTAGGACCTCGCCCTTGGCCTTGTTGAACTTTATGCAGTTCGCACTGGGAATGTTTTTCCTTTTCATAAAAGATAGATCTTTCGCATCTTGTATATTTAAAGAAGCTGGCTCTTGCAATCAGCTTCTGCTTGTGCAGGTGTTATTCTGTCTGCTTAGCTGTATGTGGAGTCCCAGTCATCATGCTGACTGGCTCTTCAAAGAGTTTTAAACTTTCAAGAATGTCGACATTTTTTCACAAAGTTGTTAATGATTTTTATTGAAAGAGGCAACGTATTTAATATTATGCTTCTATATTTGCAGAATATTTGATTTCACAACAGGAATTTTGGTCCTCCTTTTCATAGTTGGCTGTGAGTTTAATGAGTCTTTTGCAAAAATAAGCTTTAACATTATAAACATTATACTCTCTTGATATAAACAGAGGAGTTCTTTGATAAATCATGGAGAGTCTTGCAAAAAAAGGTTAGGAAGGGTTAGACATGGTACCGAAGGACATGGTTTAGTGGATAATAGGTGGGGGGGAGACGGTTGGTCTGGATGATCCTTGAGGTCTCTTCCAACTGTAATGATTCTATGATTCTATGAAAAAGCAAGGTGCCAAAAATTTGTCCCTTTCGAAGACTTCACTCTGGCAAAGTGCTTCAGACATATATGCATCTTAAGCAAGAATACTACAGCTATGTTAAATGTATGGAGGCTTTTTTTTCCTCCAGGTGTTTAGCAGTGTGTGTGCCTTGAAGCTTGTTTCCTTTTTCAGTGTTCTGTAAAGTGAGAATTGATTTCATTAGGGAAGAAGAGAAAGAAAGAAAGAAGGAAGACATTGCAATCTAGCACATGTTGGATCAAAAATGAAGCAAGTTTTTATTTAACTATGATGATAAAAATAGTCTAAATCAGTCGATCTATTGTATTTCATTTATGGTTCTTATACATTTTTAGGCATAGAAGAAATTGCGAAAGAAAAAGAGAAGTTAAAAAAGGTAGAAAGCATGCATATCAAAGAAGAAGAATTCGAGACAGAAGAAAAATTACACTGTTTAAATACAGCTCACTGTGAACAAAAGGAAGATCTGAAAGAAAAGGACAACACTAATTTGTTTTTACAAAAGCCTGGGTCGTTTTCAAAACTAAGCAAACTGTTAGAGGTAGCAAAAATGCCACCTGAATCTGACATTATGTCCCCAAAACCTAACGGAAGTGCAGCAAATGGCTGCACGTTATCGTATTCAAGTAACTCAAAAAACTCTGTCTGCAGTCTTCAGTCCACTGTATCACAAAGCACCACTGAGAAGTCTGATTCTAATAATCTTTTCAGTCCTAATGCAAGTGGGACAGGAAAGTTTTACAGTTCTCCACTAATTCCAAATGATCAGTTGTTAAAGACTCTCACTGAAAAGAGCAGACAGTGGTTCAGCCTTTTACCGAGAATACCCTGTGATGACATGTCAGTCACCCATATAGATACACCAGCTGCTACAACTTCACTTACTCCTCAATCACATCCACCATCAAAGTCACCTTCTCCTGTTCCATCACCTCTTCTGGGCTCAACCTCTGCACAGAGTCCAATGGGATTAAGTCCTTTTGCATTGCCACCACTGCAGGTAAATAAAGGAATTCTTGAATAGTCTGAATTTGCTGTGCTTTTTTGGGCAGAATTTTTGTTTAGACAAATTGTTGCACAGAAATGCTATCATTATATCTTAATTTCTTTTTTTTTTTTCTGTTTTTAAATGTTAATAACTAATTCCATGTTTCAGATGCTTTAAAATCCTAGGAGTTCTTGATTAAAAAAAAAGATTGGAATAGGTAAAATTAGGTAACCCAATGTATGATATTTTGTGCGTGTATTTCAGTAATTTAATTTCAATTTTAGGAGGTTGGCCACTGGTATTACATAAAAAGCAAATAAATAAATAAAACGTAGTTTTTCAGAAACATTAAAAGCTATTATTTTTTAAACATTAATAGGGCTGTAATAAGAAGTATTGCACATTAGGTTCTATGTTAGTTTTTCTTAAACTAATCAAAGCGCTGAGTAACAGACTCCTTTATGTTTTGATTATTGCTTGACAAATAGCATCCTAATCATAATTCAGATTTCTTTGTAATAGTTAATAATGGTGGTTGGGATTGTGTTAATGAAATATTCTGTGTAGCAGATGAAGACCGGACTACCTATAATGGGACTTCAGTTTTGTGGATGGCCTACAGGAGTTCTTCCTTCAAATGTTCCATTTTCATCTCCTTTACCTGCTCTTGGGTCAGGATTGGGATTATCAGAAGTGAATGGTAACTCATTCTTGGCATCTAGTGTTCCTGCAAGTAAAAGTGAATCACCAGCACTGCAGACTGAAAAAACAGCTTCAGCTCCTTCTACAGCAGTTGAAGTAGCCAAGCCAGTAGATTATCCTAATCCAAAACCTATACCGGAAGGTAAGTGCAATACAACAATAAGATGGAACTATGTGAAGGATAATTTCTATAGTGCCGCTATAATGTTACAATTTTTTTTTAAATAATTTGCCTACTCAGTGTGGCTAGATGAATTCCCTAATCTGTGTGTGATCCGATAAAAAATGTCTGCAAAGTGTTTATTTCTTTGTCTTGATTTAGAAATGCAGTATGGGTGGTGGAGAATTACTGATCCGGAGGACCTAAAAAATTTGCTTAAAGTGCTGCATCTCAGGGGAATAAGAGAAAAGGCCTTACAAAAGCAAATACAGAAACACATGGATTATATCAATCTGGCCTGCATCAAAAACAAGGATGGTATGTAGTTGGTGTTTGTTATGCATGGTGTTGGGGCATAAGACGGCTGGCATAAAGCTCTTTGAGATGTGTTTAGGTACAGTTAGAGTAGCGGCTGGAGAAAAAAGGTACAGGTCTCATTGCCTATAATTGCCTTTTCACCAGCTTTGTTCTGGAAAGTTGCAGGATTGGAAAAATCTCATTTGATATAAAATACAGAATCACAGAATCACAAGGGTTGGAAGGGACCTCGAAAGATCATCTAGTCCAACCCCCTCTGCCAAGGCAGGGCCACCTAGAGCACATCACTCAGGAACACGTCCAGTCGGGTTTTGAATGTCTCCAGAGAAGGAGACTCCACAACCTCTCTGGGCAGCCTGTTCCAGTGCTCTGTCACCCTCACGGTGGAAAAGGTTTTACTTACGTTAACCCGGAACCTCCTATGCTCCAATTTGCACCCGTTGCCCCTTGTCCTATCGCTTAGTGAGGCCGAGAAGAGCCTGGCTCCATCTTCCCGACACTCATCCTTAACATATTTATAAACATTGATGAGGTCACCCCTCAGCCTCCTCTTCTCCAAGCTAAAGAGACCCAGCTCCCTCAGCCTTTCATCTTAAGGGAGATGTTCCACTCCCTTGATCATCTTCATGGCTCTGCGCTGGACTCTCTCTAGCAGTTCCCTATCCTTCTTAAGCTGAGGGGCCCAGAACTGGACGCAATATTCCAGATGCGGCCTCACCAATGCAGAATAGAGGGGGAGGAGGACCTCCCTCGACCTACTGACCACAGCCCTTCTAATGCACCCCAGGATGCCATTGGCCTTCCTGGCCACCAGGGCACATTGCTGGCTCATGGTCATCCCCCTGTCCACCAGGACCCCCAGGTCCCAAATTGCTCTAGTGGCGCAAGTGCGGGTAACCTTCTTAAGCTTTTTCGATCTCTGTGACGCTCTAGCTCAGCCTCTCCTTCCCCTTCTTGCCTATAAATTGCAAGTTTTAAAACCTACAGAATTTGTTGTCCATATTGGATATTTTAAGAGTACGCTTTTACAACAGCTCTTCAACATTTGACTGGAGTAACAGGTAAATCAGCTTGAATTTACTCATAGATGTTAAAATGCTAATTAAAATAATAAAAATGTGATTCTCAAATACAGTTGCAATTATTGATATCAATGAAAATGAAGATAACCAGGTAACTCGAGATGTTGTCGAAAACTGGTCAGTAGAAGAACAAGCAATGGAGATGGATCTTGCTATTCTTCAGCAGGTGGAAGATCTAGAGAGGAGAGTTGCGTCAGCTAGTTTACAAGTTAAGGTAAAGCCAACTTTTAGTAAAATGTCTATTTAAAACACGTGGTAAGAATTTAAAGTAGATAGTAGCAGTCCTTTTGCTGCTGGTAAGTGCCGCCTTATTCCATCTTTAATTGTTTGCAGATAAACCCAATCCACTGCAGCAGTGTTATGGATATTTGTGTTTGAAACATTTTATGGTGGTTAAATCTTCAGCTGAAGCTTCTCAGAATGGCAGTTCCTGCAGAGTGTTGTGGTACAATGTGCAGATCCCTGCACATTTTGTTAATCTTCTATGAATGCAAAAGATTTTGTTGCACGTAGACTGCTCAACTGTAGTGGGTTTTGCCACAGGTCTGCCTGGTTTGGGTGATTGTTGCTATTAATGCTTTCAGAAAAACCTATTAAGTACGTCTTTGCTTGAGTATCATAGAGTCATGGAAAGCATGCAATAGTTGTGAGCGTGAAAGAGTTAAGAATTCACCTGCTGTCATGATGATTTGGAATTTTTCCAAGGTGTGTGTATGGATCTCAAATTACATATGTTTGATTATAGTACAGATGTAGTATTTGGGATCTAGTTTGTTCTAGGGATGGATGTTACCTCTTTGTGACCAATTGATACTGTCTCCTGAGCCTGTTGGACAGATAGACCTGTTCTGATGTTTTGACCAACAGGACAGGATACTTCAAAAGGAGATAATGCGGGCTGTTGCAGAAAGTCTGGTAATGCTTGTGTTTTTTGATCAATTATTTTAGTTCTCTGGATATTTTGGAAACTATCTCTACAGATGGATTACAAGTAACCAAGATCTACTGGAAACAGCGCTTCAGTTACTTAGTTTGATTCCATAAAACAGTTCCTCTGTTTACAGACTAAGTTAACAGCAACCAATAAATGCACAAACCTTTCTATTAACATAGGGTTGGCTGTGTCCTGAACCTGCATCAGAGAGAGACGACTTGGTATATCGTGAACATAAGTCAATTACTAGATTGCACAAGAAGCACGATGGAGATTGTGCTGGAGGAGCAGAAGGCAATACCAGCTCTCTAGAGCGGAAGAGTGACAACCCTCTAGATATAGCTGTAACCAGACTTGCTGACTTGGAGCGGAACATAGAGCGAAGGTATCTGAAGAGCCCCTTAAGTACCACCATTCAGATCAAACTGGATAATGTGGGCACAGTTACTGTCCCTGCTCCTGCACCATCTATTAGTGGTGATGGTGACGGGTAGGTTATTGAGATTAACTTGAAAAATTATTGTGCTTCTTTGCTAATTGGAGCCTATTTTCTTATTGCCTGTTATCTATGTACTTTCTTGTATGTCTCTGATCCATATGGATCATGTTATTCTGCATGGTGCTTTGTAAAGATATTTTTTTGTTACGTTTGTTGATAATCTTGCAAAGTTATCTTACATTTAACTGGTTGTGACTAAGCTTTGAGGCACGTAGCCGCAGTCTGTGCACTACATGAAATTTAGTTGCTTAAACCTTACACTTATTGGCTGTGTACGTTTTGTCATTGCTTGGCTTTCAATGTGATAATGATTGTTCCACGTTTAAACATAAGCAAACATGGATGTGACCTACTTAATTTCTCTGTATTTCACTGCAGAACTGAAGAGGATATTGCTCCAGGGCTAAGGGTATGGAGAAGGGCATTGTCAGAAGCGCGCAGTGCTGCACAGGTAGCTCTGTGCATTCAACAGTTACAGAAATCAATAGCATGGGAAAAATCTATTATGAAAGTTGTAAGTGTTTTTAATTTTTAAAAAAATACTGTAACCAAACTGTTTTTGCTATAGCCTATTTTCCCACTTTAGGCATTTTAAGATACCATGGCAAATAATGCATTTCTTATTACTGTGTGTAAAATGTAATACAGTTAAACTGTACACTGTGCACAGATAAATATAAGCCTTGTGGAAAAGAATTGTCCCTTGCTTGCCAAATTCAGCATCCTGAACTTTCTAAGAGAAAAAGCCCCTGTGACTGGCTGCTTTTTTTAAGATGGTAAATACTCTTTGTTGTTAACATTCAGGTAAAAAAGAGGCATTTCTGACTCCATCTAGTAGAAGATACTCTATCTGATTTAATATTTCTGATCTCATCCATGACCTAAGCTTTATGGAGGCTCCACATCACATATCCCAGTCAAGGACTTCATTTTTCAGAAAGTTGAGATGCTCCAAATGCACGCCTTCTTTGCATGCACACGTCTCACAACTGAACATACAAATTGGGCAAGTGTGTGAGCAAATAGTCTGAAATGCCTGTTTGCTTGTACACTTAACAACTAGATCTGTGTTAACTGCATATACAAAGAAGGCGTGCAAAATGCATGTGTCAAAATTTGCATGGACCTTTGAACCTCAAATTTCTGAAAACGAAACTTACTACAGCAACAGGGATAATGATGTGATTAACTATGGCTGTGTAGTGGGTGACAAAAGTCATTCTTTCATTAGGGTTTTTTTCCCTTGTTTTTTAATTTCTGCCAGTCCTATACAGGTTCCAATTACATGTGGACAACTAAAGGATGATTTAAATAAAAGTTATAGTATAAGACTGTACCTGTGAGTTTATGCAGCTGTAAGTTTAAAGCTATATCTTTAGAGCAAAAAGTTGATCAATTTAGTATGAGCACCTGAAAAGTCATTTGAATGTTTCAAGGTGTAGTAAGTTCTTCTCCAGAAAAAATATAGTATCATTCTGAATTTGATTGAAATATTCTGTGCATTTAATTACACAGTAAATGTAAGTATGTGATGAAAATATGTGGAGATCTTTAAGTTCTTGAAAAAGAAGTCCAGATATAGAAGAACATCAAAATTCCACAATGTATGTAAGAAAATTGACAATACATTAGATGTTTTTAAGTCAGTGTGAATTTTAGGAAGTGGTAGGATCATTTGTTTCACCTTGCTGGATTTGTTCATGGTGGCCTTTGGATAAGATCCTTACTGATTACTATTTGAAGATATGTTGTAAAATATAAATTCTTTTTAATAATAGCAATTTTTATATGCAGTATGGGCATAAATGAAGATTCCTGAGGTAGTATGTGTGGGCCAAGTAGTTTTGATGGGTATAAGATACTTTGACTTCTCATGAAAATTAAGAAAATACATAAATAAATATTAAAAAAGTATTTGTAGTTTTGTGTGCTGTAGAACACCTGTCTTATAATGAACGGCGTTTCAAATGTGTTCCCAAATGTAGCCTTTAGATGCATTCCTCACATACTGAATGTATCCTTTTAAAAATGCAATCATTAGTAGACTCTGAATTTGGTAAAATGAAAGGAAATTAATTACGAGAGTGAATTGGTGTTTGGAGGGGAAGGATATTATAGGTACCATTCCTGTATTTCAAATTTTTAAAATTGAATTAAAGCCATGTTTCATGCATTATAGTACTGCCAAATTTGTCGAAAGGGAGACAATGAGGAACTGCTGCTCCTTTGTGATGGTTGTGATAAAGGCTGTCATACCTACTGCCACAGACCCAAGATCACTACCATACCAGATGGTGACTGGTTTTGTCCTGCCTGCATAGCAAAGGTAATACTAACCATAAAGGTGAAGTGACTTACAGTGACCTTTATCTAGATGGTAGAGTTACAGGTCTACCAGTGCCTTTTTTGATGAAAATAATGGCCTGTATGTTTTACATTGGGCTACCATTAAATGATGAGATTAATAGTTTTTTTTAACTTGGATTTTAGTGGCAGTAAAGGCTACAGTTTTATTTGTTTTAAACTGTATTTTTAATGTAAGTAGGTACAGACTTTGCTGATTCAGTACCATTGGATTTTATTTCTCTTTTAGAATTTTTTCAGTATTTGTCTTTCAAGCTTCATTAAGTGTTAACAGGCCAATGTCTTAGATTCTGTTTGAAACAAAAAATCGTGGAAAATACTTAGCAGGTTTTTTTGTCATTTTTGTACAGCATACTTTAGTTTTATGTTTTTGATACACAGTACATTTGAGAGAGATGCATGTTTCCTGTGTGAGGTTTCTTTTTTTTTTCTCCCCCCTCCCAGTAAAAATAGTCTAAATAGAACTTTAGGTTACTTCTATTCAAATGACAGAATTAGCAGTTATTGTTGTTTAAAAGTCCACAGTTTTCCCATCCCTAGTTAGTCCTAAAATTAAATGCATTTTTTGCTAAACTTGTTATTTACATTTTCTACCATTACCTGTGAATACTGTAACCAAAGAAGTAGCTTTACAGTAAATCTGCAATTTTGTATTTTCTCTGGGTATTGCCAATGTGATCCTTTTTTTCTGTGCATCTTTCATAAAGTAGTAAGGAAGACAAAGTATTTTCTAAACCATTACGTGGAATAGAAGTAACAAAACCAGGTTAATATTGAGAATTGATTGTATAGTAGCTTATAAGGGTCTAACTCGTGCTGTAATTTTTCTGTCATTATCATGGTTATATTACAATTTACCTTGCTATAAAGATAGAAATTACCCTATCATGCTATAACTTATCCTATCCCTTCTCTTTATATTCAAATATTTGTCTAAAACTATGCCAGCCTTGTTTATTAGGAGATACTGTTTTACCAGTCTGAAAGTCAGGTGCTTTTTATCTTGACACAAGTTGAATCACTCATTACTTGCCTTTAGAGAAGATCAAAAAGTGAATAATCTCTGATACTAAATATTTCAATTGTTTTGATGCTTCTCTTTATCTGATCTTCATTGCTGTCTATGAGTAAGAACAGCGGTTTCTGTAATTTCTTGGTTATTGCTTATTTCTGTTCTCTCTATTGTAGGCAAGTGGTCAAACTCTAAAACTAAAAAAACTTCAAATCAAAGGGAAAAAAAGTAATGAACAAAAGAGAAGCAGAAAATTAGCAGGAGATACAGAGGATGAAGACTCTGCGACTACAAGCACCTCCTTAAAAAGAGGAAAAGCTGACCCTAAAAAAAGAAAAATGGATGAAAATATTTCTGTAAGCCAATTAAAGCAAGAAAATTTCACTGCTCTTAAGAAGCCTAAAAGAGATGACTCTAAGGATCTGGCTATATGCAGGTAAAGTGACAAATTCTAAACTTTGGTAAGTCTTGTTGAAACAATTAGTGCCCAATTCTTTTTATGGGAAACAAGAACCCTATTCTATGTCATGTATGCCATACAGGTTATGATAATGAGTGTATAAATAAAGCACTTAATGTGGGTAGTCCAGGAGTGACTGCTGTATTTGGTAATGAAGCCCAAGAGGAAAGTACCTAATGTTAGGATGTGGTCTGTGAAATCTCCTCCACGTACTTCTAAGCATGGGAAGAAAGAACCCTGATAGCAGTGGTACTGATAGCTTTCTCAAGTGTAGCAAAGATGATTATCCACTGTGTCCAAAAGGCATTGCATGTCAGAGGAGGAGACAGTAACAGGAGTGCACCTGCTTTTGTCGTATTACTGGGCAGTCAGAAGTGACATAGTTTAGCCTCATCACAGTTTTGGAAAGCCAGTATTAGCATCTGTTTTACTGGTTTGCAAATGGTTTACATTGAGGTTCAAAGTATTAGTTGCAGGGCTGTGTTTTTCTTTTAGAATGTTGATGTTTAGAATTTCATCTTAGCTGGGGTGCCTGGGAGAACTTAATACTATTTTAAATACTCAGTTAAGATGTCTGTCTTTATTGACAATACTCTCAGCCTTACTCAGGGCACAGAAAAAAGTGCTCTCCTTTTATAAAGTGAGTAGATTGGCAGTACATGATGAATTTATGGGACAGTGAAAAGCCTCTGTGAATATATGAACAATTTAAAAATATTGACTTAAAACCTTATTTCATTCAGCGTGATTCTCTCAGAATTGGAAACTCATGAAGATGCCTGGCCTTTCTTACTTCCTGTAAACTTGAAACTTGTTCCTGGTTATAAGAAAGTTATTAAAAAACCTATGGACTTTTCCACCATTAGAGACAAGCTAAGTAGTGGACAGTAAGTAAACCTATTGCAAACTTTATGTTTTAAAAATACGTAAATATTGAAATACAGTACCGTTTAAAAAAAAAAAAAGCCAATCTGCCTGCTCTCGCACCTCCGATTACTTTTAGTAACTGAACACCAGTAAAACTGCCAGGTCAAATGCACAAAATCAATAGAAGTTAAAAACTTTTTTCCCCTCATCTTTTCTCTTTGAGACATCTTAGTGTGGTCACATATAAGCACGAACCAGCTCTGTGGGCTTTAAGCTAATGGAGTCCCTGTAAATAACGTAGCTGTGGAATGAATTGGTATCCCTGTTGTGGGAAGCCAGGTAACATTCCAGTAATGGTGGTAAGTAATTTTATAGCCCTAGAAGTAGACTGCACAACTTCTTAAAAAAGAGAAGGACACTATGTGCCTGTGTTCCCCTTCCCTCCTTGTTACAACCCCTTGCTCTAATGACTCCCCACCACCAAAGAAAATTTTGTCACCTATAAAGACCAACCCTCCTCAGCATCTGCCAGCTCCACACAAAGCAAATTTCCTAGGATAACCTAAGGGGCTTTTTACCTCTTCAGGCTTTTTCTCCCTTGAATCTGAGATGTAAATGCTCCACACATGCTCATTGATATCGGCAGACTTGTAGTGCTTACTGTCTGTCTTTTAGTAATTCCTATGAATATTGGGACACAATTTGGGCCGTGTATGTTCAGGATAATAAAAAGAGTGATGAACACAATGTTACAAGATTGATCTGGGCAGCCTTTTTTGAACCTGAATGTTCCGGTATGTTCCTTCTGAACCTGAATGTGCTGTAAATGCAGCTGTACTCAACACTTACTTTGAAAGGACTTGAGCCCAAGAATAGATGAATAAATGGGAAATAGCTGTAGTATTCTAACTAGAAAGCTATTGAAGGGAAGGAGGAAGTTAATTAAAAAATTTGTTTTCCAGTACAGGCTTGAAATTCTACCTTACAGAGTTTTTGAGGAAAATAGCAAATAGAATGGCAAGAGTATTTTCTTCCACTGATGTTAATTTTCTTGTTAATATTTAACTTAGAATTAAAAAAAAAAAGTATAATTAACATGTAAAGCATTCATTGGCTATTCTGTGGCTGGTTGTAAATTCACTGATGTCAAGATAGTTCTTTCTCATGTAGTTGAAGTGTGTTTTCCCCTTTGATTCTCCATGTTCAAAAAATCATTCACCTTTTTCTTCTTTCAGGTACCCTAATCTTGAAGCATTTTCGCTAGATGTCAGGCTTGTTTTTGACAACTGTGAAACCTTTAATGAAGATGATTCTGACATAGGCAGGGCTGGCCACAACATGAGGAAGTATTTTGAAAAAAAATGGACAGAGATTTTCAAAGTGAGCTGAAGTTACCAGAACGCTCTTTTTCCTTTTTTTCCTTTTTCTTTTTTTTTTCCATTAAATGAGGACTGATAAGACCAGCAATGTGAACTGTATTTATCTGAAAGTGCAAGGCACATGCATAACTAATGACTTGTTTTTTCCTTTAAAATATCACAGAATTGTGATACTAGTTCTAAAGGCTTCACTCCTACAGCAACCATGGCCCCTTGGTTATTGGTCTGTGTGTTGTAACAAACTAATTTAGGTAGAACAGGGAAGCACACCCAAAGAATTTCAAAGAAAGGGGTGTTATAGTGCAATAGCAATTTAAAATATATCAAAACGCACTGAATATTCAACCACCAGAGCTCTACTTGGGGAAATGGTTCTCTTTTCCCTTTCAATAAATATCTATTTTTCTTTTTTTTTTAACTTTGTAGTTTATTTTTAGTGAATGTATTTAATTTTATGAATTATTTATGATTATACAGCATTCAGAATCTTCGTTTTCTGTGAAAAGGAAGAATTAGAAAATTGCTTTAAATCTTGAAAATACAACAAGGAATGTTTTAAAATATAAAACAAAGCCAAGTGAAACTGTTTACACTGATGTGCTGTAAAAGCACTAAAAATTAAACTTTACTGTAGAGTTACAATTACATTTATATATATGTTGCTGCATCACTTGTGTAGTTAAATTGTATTTCAAGACAGTGAAGAAAAATTGAGACATGTATATACTGTTCATTATTGTTTATATTAAGTCTTGTTTTAAATATGTATGATGTGTACATATTGTTTGCAGACATTATTGTTTATGCCTTAGGAGGATGGTAGCATTTTATTTTAGTCTTAAGGTAATTATAGCTATATGGCTTGTACAGTAATTATCCTCTACCAACACTGTGGAGTCTCCTTAATCTTGGTAGTGCCTGCCTTTAAAACAGGGTGTAGGGGATATTAGTTTTCCATTTTTCTATTTTGTTATATAATTTCAAGCCACCACGGCCTCAAATTCAAGTATAATCATTTGTATCCATGTGGAATAAAATTGTGACAATTTCCTACGCACACAGTATTTTTTCATAGAAACATTTCCCTCCATTTGCCTTGCCACAGAAATAACAACGATGACATTTGTAACCACTGTGTTTTATCTACTGTGTGTTGTGGTGGCCTGTTGGGGCAGATAGATCAGAATTTTTTTTTGTACTGATGTAAGAGTACTTGAAGTTTTATTTAAAAGAAATGTTGTGGAAAGGTAGCATTCTTTTTCTTTTCCTTTTTTAGGAGTGTTATTTTTCATTAGTATGTGTGGCACGGATACAATAAAAGACTGTTTTGCAAACCAGATTTTCTTGGCGATTTTAATACTTCAGATCCTGTGTATACAGGATTTTTTGGAATAGTATCTTGGGAGTCTTGCATTTAACATTCAGCCCTTACTGTGCTGCATCGAATTCTCCTGGCCTTTTAATGGTAATTGGAAAAGAAGCAATTGCCAGGCAGTCAGAGCGCAGTTCAGCTGCCTGTTTGAACGAGCGTAAATAACCTAGAGTGTAACCATTGAGCTGCCTAGTTTTGACTTGTTTCTGCCAGTCCTGTTCACTGTTGTTACAGCATGAATGCACATGATAATGTAAGTACATGCCACGTGTAATGTTTCTTAAACCCCTGCCAATGCAAGTTTTTATCCTTTATTTTGGTCTGTAGAAGGGCATGAATCATAATCCTTGCTCTGACTGAAGAAAACAGAGGAATTACAAATGAATACTGTGGGACCCCAATACCTATAGCTCCCTCACCAAGTAATGTTTTGGGGGGAAGTGTGGGTTTTTTGCTTTTAAACTAGGCCTGCTGTGTTTGAGTCTTACAGCCGTGTTTTATATATTCCCTTGCCGTTATACTTCTTGTCTCTGGTGAGAAAGAACAGCCAGTGCCTAATTTTTAGTCAAATTTTTGTTTCTGTTGCCCTCCCCAAAACATCTTGTTCAATAATATTTTTCTTTTCTAAAGTACTTTCAGAAAAATTTGTGTTACCTAGAATAAAAAATACACGTTTGGGTATCAGGCAGTCTTATGTTCTAACATTAGCTCCACCACTGACTGGTTCACACCCTTCCTTTTCATCACCTTTCTGAAGATTTCAATAAAAAGGTTTGCTGACATGTTCCAGAGATGTGAAGATTAATCAGTTTTGAACGTATGATGGTAGGCTTGTAAGAGCATTATAAGTATGCTTAGATTATTGGGAAAACTATTTCTGAGATGCAGAACAGAATTGTTTGGTTTTTTTCTCAGGTTCTGTACTGGTTCATGCTTTTTCTGCCATACTAGATCTAATACTAGTTTTCTGAACTACACTACCTAGCTGCATTTTTCTCAGCTTCTATCCTAATTCAGCTGAACAGTTGGGAATGTTAAGGTGGTAACAGCTACTATAGCTGTGACAGTGCATCACCTCTCTCAACTTGACATTACCAATCTATGACTTTGCTCACCAGCAGCCATTGTCCTCAAGATTATTTCAGTAAAATTAAATTTACAGGAATTACTACATTTCAATAGCAAGCTTGAATCGTACACATGCCATCATATATCTCCAGAGAAAAAAGCAGGGATATAACCACTAGAAGAACGTGCTTACCTTTTCTTCTTTGCTAACTTTCTCTCCTGATTATGAATCTGTCTGTTTTTTTAGAGGAAAGTTTTACAGTGTGCTCTTCCTTTCTGAATGAAGTATGCTGGTCTTAGTTTAGAATATTGACAAGCTTTCAGACTTTTTTTTTTTTAAAGTACTGTTAACAGTGTTCAATGAAAAAGAGTTCTGGTTGTGAACGTGGGTTCTCTTTTGTCTCTTGGCAGCTCTTTGAAAAAAACATGGATGATATAAAAGCAGCAGAAAATCAGAAGTTGCAGTTGTCATGGCCAAAATATGTATCTTTAAAAAGAAGTCTGAAGCTTTTCCTATATGATTTTTGTAGTTTCCTAGGAACAGTTAGAAGGGTAGAGGTGCTCTGTTAACTGTGAATGGGCACAGTCATCTGAGGAGCAGTCATTTTATAATATATCCTGAATGGGTGGCCTAGGGGACTCTGTCTGTTTAACTTGTGTAATTCCTAGATGTCTTAGATTTACCAAAACGTGTCTGCAAACTTAGGGCTAAAGACTGAAATCAGGAACACCACAATTACACTATTTGATTATGTAACTTTTTTTTAACTACCTTGAGCTTAGAACTTCAAAGTTAACCAGAAATTTTTATAGCTGGTATATGCCTTCAGAAAAATGAACCTGTTATCTTTTATTACACACATTTCTATTGCTTGTATTGTCCAAACTAGCCATCATTAGTAGAACCGACAGTAGCTAAATTTCTGGGCATTTTACTGATTCGCAATGTCTTATTTAGCAAGTAACTTCAAGTTTTCCATCCATAAAATATTATGGAACAGTCTTTAAGTGTGTGGTATTCACCATCAACTGCCTACCTTTCTCTTCAGTAAGGAAGTCTCTAACAATTGATACAAAATTCTTTTAAGGCTGTGAGGTGTTTTATTTAGTTATGCATAATCTTAGGGATAGCTGCTAAATCAATGCAGCACATCTGAAATAGACAGAGTACTAGCCAGGAGGATTAATGGGCAATCATCAGCCAGTGAGTCAAATAATGTGCAATCAGATAGCACATGCTATAAAACAGAATGTAAGATCATACAGATTCAAACATGGAAGGTAGACCATTTACATAAAAGGGAATGTTTCCTGGGCAAATAGCGACTCCAAGAAAGTGACTTCATTTTCCTAAAAAAAATTAAAATGCAGGTGTCATGATAACTTTACCCATTTACTTGCACTCTTGTTCATCATTCACTGGCTGGAGCAGCAGTTGGGAGGCCAGCCCTAGCCTTTTGCTCTAAAGCAGGGGGCCATGCTGGTGCCCTGGTGGCAGCCAGGGAGGGCAGGGAAAGGCAGTTGTGATCACAGAATCTTTTAAGGTTGGAAAAGACCTTTAGGACCATCAAGTCCAATCGTCAACCCAACACCACCATGTCTACACGCTCTTTGACCACCACCCTCCAGGGATGGTGACTCCACCACCTCCCTGGGCAGACTGTCCCAAGGCCTGACCACCCTTTCAGTGAAGAAATTCTTCCTAATATCCAACCTGACTCTCCCCTGGAGCAATTTGAGGCTGTTTCCTCTTGTCTTGTCACTTGTTACTTGGGAGAAGAGACTAACATCCACCTCACTACACCCTCCCGTCAGGGAGTTGTTGAAAAGCGATCAGGTCTCCCCTCAGCCTCCTGCAGACTGAACCCCCTCAGTTCCTTCAGCTGCTCCCATCAGACTGGTGCTCCAGCCCCTTCACCAGCTTTGTTGCCCTTCTCTGGACACGCTCCAGCCCCTCAGTGTCCTTCTGGTGCCAAGGGGTCCAAAACCAGACGCAGTACTTGAGGTGCAGCCTCACCAGAGCCAAGTACAGGAGGATGGTTTCTGCCCTGGTCCTGCTCGCCACAGCATTCCTCATACAAGCCAGGATGCTGTTGGCCTTCTTGAGCACCTGGGCACACTGCCGGCTCATGTTCATCTTTTGTTCCCCCAGCTGTGAAGGCAATCCTTGCAGCCTTGGCAAACACACCCACCACTCAGGCATAACTCATGTCAAGCGTGTGGCCTGTAGTGACTAGCACTGCCCAGAGCTGATCAGTTCTGAAGACTCAGTGGCATCCCGGACCTCATCTGCTCTGAGGTGATCTTCTGCACAAGCTCCTTCCTGCACTCCATTCCCTCCTCTCGGCCTCTGCTGTCCTCATCACAGGTACCAACGCACCCTTGCAGCCTGCCTCCCGCTGAAGGGGCCTGTGTCACACAGCGACAAAACGCACCTGAGCAGGTAAAATGATTGTGGTTGTTACATAGATCCAGGCCGCCAAATCTGGAAAGTGGAAAATGTTTGGACAGGAGCTGTGGATGCAGTGGGGTGGAACCAACATCCACCCCGACGCTTCGGTGAGGAGGCGGTTAACGCAGCCACGCTTTCTCCCCCTTCGGCCTTCGCACCCTGGTGCAGTCCGCGCTGGCTTCCCGTGCTCTGGGCCGCACCACCCTGAGAAGGCGGGGGAGAGGTCTGCGCGTGCGCAGCCACGCTGGCGTGTGTGCAGGGGCCGCGCGGGAGGATCGCTCCGCGGCGGGGCGGGCGTCACCCCGCCCTGCGGCCGGAGCGGCTTCCGCGCCCCNTTGCGAGAGGGCTGCGGTGCCCTGCGCGGCGCTCCGAGCGGCTGAGGCGGGGCGCTTCTCCAGTGTCCGCCTGAAACCCGCCATTAGAGCGCGGGGTGAAGCACGGGCGGTCTCTCGGCCTGCGCCCCCAGCGCCGTGGAGGTCGGCGGTAGGCGGTGGTAACGGGAAGGGGGTGGTCAGTAGCGCCTAGAATTGCTGTAGCTTTTCCTGTGCGCAGCGCCTGGCGGCTTTTGGATTAGGGGGAAATTGTAATTGCTAGAGAAGATAGTGCGGCAGTGCTGAACGCTTCTCTGGTGACAGACGCTCTCGATTCTCGTCGCTTCTTCAGCTCGTTCGGGCTGTTTATTCCTGGAACCTTCCATCCTGGGTGTGCCTGTCTGCAGTGAGCTGCAGGTCTCGCCAGGCGATTGAGGTGCCTCTGTCGGCCTCATCTCTCCAAGCGTCAGGCTTTGTCCGGCTCTTCAGTTTCCCGTAGTTGGAGGAAGTATGTTGATGTTCTTTCTACAGATACGGCGTGTTGCTGACACTGCTTAATCTGTTTAATGGTCCTAAACAGTGTAGTAAAACTGGGAGAATCTGGAAGCTAGAGGGTGTTCAGAGATCTGGTCTTGAACTAATTTGGCATGTCATATGCTGCCTAAAGGGAACGGTGTCTTTGCCTTTGTGCCGGTGTGTCTACATACATGTATGTGTGCGTGTATGCATACATTTATAGCTCTGCATGTTTGTACGTCTGCACATATCCAACCAGATGTGTGTACATGTATTTACATGCAAAAAGTCTGTGTATATATTTAAAACCATGTTTGCAGTTGCCTTATAGCTCTGAAATTATTGTTCAGAATGAAGCACTTAAATACTTTTAGTCTGCTGGTTTAGATAAATTAGCTCAATAAAAATACCATTGCTGCTTTTGTTCAGCATTAAGCGTTGTAGGCACTTCCTTTTGGCTGTGTTTCCTTATTCTCAGAAAACTTGACTGTGATCTGCAGCATGGGGAGGAACTGGTTGAAGTACCTTTTAGGGGCTTTCCCAGACATCAGCAGTGTAAATAGCTTGCCTGAATCTGAAATCCAAACTGGTCCCAGCAGTCTTAAGTACTGGGAAAACGTGCATGGAGTTCATATTTTCTTTTGTTGTTTTACGTAGCAGCAAGTGAATTTCTGAAGAGGTTCAGATTGTGATCACTGTTCTAGTATTCACATTTTTACTGTGACTTAAATGTGTTACTCAGTATGTGATGTTTGATTAACATGAAAATTGGGTCAAATCTCTCATTAGCAACGCAAGCCTGTTGTTGATACTACGCTGATGTTTTGCCATCACTAATGTTACTGCCTAACTCTGAAAGGTAGCGGAAGTTTGAATTTGAGTAAGGTGTTCAGGCCTGGATAGGAAAACTTACCTTGGACTGTGATCATCAAATCTTAGTGCTTATCTATGTTAGACCTGTAGATAGAAGGCTATTGTTTAATCTGGTTTTATTCTAAAGAATAAATACAGTTGTCTACTCAATTGTACTATAACAAGTGCTCTAAATGCTGAATGATTAAAGGTGGTGTATCAGCTGTTGAATCTGCAATCTGCAAGGTATAATTCCTTGCAATGCATTTCAGTAAGCTACAGATTAGAATACTTTCCAGGAATCTTTTTTATACCATTTCCTTATTAATTTCTAGAGGGTCAGCTATGACATGCAAACATAATTTTTTGGGGTTGTAAGTGGGAAGAGAAAGAACGCTGAATATATGTGGTTATAGTTAGAAAAAGGCTAAATAGAAGTGTAAGATTTTTTGTGTGTGTGTGTGCTCTTGGTATAGCTGAAGCATTACTCTTGAGTCTATACCATACTAATTCTTTTCTGTTAGAGCAAAGGATAGTTGAGGGCATGTCTCATAATAACTAAGGTGAATAAAGAGCGAACAGTATCTTCAACTGTTTGCTTCTGTAGGACTCTCCTAATGTTTACATTTTAGTAGAAAATAGGCAACCCTTGATTCTGCGCTCAGTTATGCTATTTTTGTTATCTCTGTGTAGGCCGACTTACAAAGTTACCTAAAAAGCAGCAAGTTTGCTAGTGCAAGACTTACCTTTTCTCTGTATTACATTCAAAACAATGGGGCCTCATCTGGGTTCCATCCACTGTAGTACACAATTGTTAAAGAATACAGAAGATAAAAATCACAGAGCTTCTTGGCAGTACAAGGAAAACACTGTGCTCACACCTAACTGAAATTTTCTCTGGCTGTCGGTTGATGTTTTCTGTCATAATGCTTTTAGTCTTTTTAAGTCTTCTGCAGTACTCTGATCAGCTCTGTTCCTGCCTGCCTGCTGCTCAAGAGTTTAAATTCCCATCTCTGTGCATGTGTCTCTCCTACTCTCTGTATCCTTGCTTCTCCTTGTGTATAAAAATTAATATTGCTTATTTCCTCTTTCACTTGATACCACCAAGAAAAAAGCGATGAGGTAGAGGGTTAGGAAGGACCAGAGTAAGACTCTTTTCAAGTTACAGTAAAGCAGCTGTGGCTCCTTCCCTGTGCCCTAGACCACCCCTCTGACTTCCAGTGAGGCTTTCCTATTCCTGACCCTTGCACGAAGTACCTCAAAGCCTGCCTTTTTGCACTGGTTGCTGTGCTGGGAGAGAGGATGTAAATGTTCTTTTTAATATCTGCAGATTGAAGGGGTGAGGAAATAAATTGCCTTTTCCTCCCTGTGAGGAGGGTCCCACACTTACCTAACCAGAGCTCTCCAGGAAGAAAAAGTATAACCTGGCCTCTGGTGATACAGATCAGAACTTGATTTCACAGAAGGAGGGAAGATAATAGAAAGGACGATGCAGTGGCTCTTTCCTAGCAAATCAGTAGCTCTCACATCCCTAAGACCATACCTCAGGTTAGCTTATATTCTTTGTTCTTGCTTGCTTCTCATGGCCATTAGTTCAAAATAGCTCTTAGTTTTTGGACACAAAGAGGAGTTTTCTGTGATTTGTATTTCAGTCCTAGCATGCACTGTGGCCTGCTCCCAGCTGGAGATGTAGCAATCTATTTCATCCTGGTCTGAGGTTTATAGGTATGATGAGACATGTTTCTGCTGATTCCACACGTTCTCAAAAGAAGTTTGTTGATGTGGATGGCTTGGAAATGGATATATGACACTTTCAGTTAGAGGATGGTTTGAAAGCAAATACAAAGACACTTTGTAACTTTCATCCAAGATTGGTAGGAAAACTTAAGGGGCTTTTTTTTTCATTTGGATCATATTTAATAAAAAAATTTTGCTATAACAATGTAGTAGAATCATAGAATCATTGAGGTTGGAAGAAACCTCGAGGATCATCCAGTCCAACTGTCCCCTGCCACCACCTATTCCCCACTAAACCATGTCCCTAAGTACCACATCCAGCCTTTCCTTAAACACTCCCAGGGACGGTGACTCCCCCACCTCCCTGGGCAGCCCGTTCCAATGCCCGACCACCCTTTCCGAGAAGAAATTTCTCCTCCTCTCCAACGTGAACCTCCCCTGGCACAACCTGTGGCCATTCCCCCTTGTCCTGTCACTAGTTACCTGCGAGAAGAGGCCGACCCCCAGCTCGCCACAACTTCCTTTCAAGTAGTTGTAGAGGGCAATAAGGTCTGCCCTGAGCCTCCTCTTCTCCAGACTAAACAGTCCCAGTTCCCTCAGCCGCTCCTCATCAGACTGGTGCTCCAGACCCTTCACCAGCTTCGTTGCCCTTCTCTGGACACGCTCCGGGGCCTTGATGTAGGTAGCCTACTAATAATTTATCCTAAGGTATACAGATGTCATCTATATGGACTTCTGTAAGGCTTTTAACCACAACCTCTTTGTCTCTAAATTAGACATGGGTTTGGTGAATGGACTGTTAGAAGGATAAGGAGTTTACTGACTGGCCGGCCATGTCCGAAGATTTGCAGTCCAAATGGAAACTAGTAACAAGTGGTGTCCCTCAAGGGTCCATACCTTGACGAATACTATTTAATATTTTCGTCAGTGACACAGGCAGTGGCATTGAATACAAGCCTCAGCAAGTTTGCAGATGACACCAAGTTGAGTGGTGCAGTTGATTTGTTCAAGGGAAGGGATGCCATCCAGAGGGATGTTGACAGGCTTGAGGAGTGGGCCAGCTCATGAAGTTCAAAAAGGCCAAGTGCAAGGCCCTTCACCTGGGTCAGGACAATCCCCAGTATCAGTACAGAATGGGGAATGAATGGATTGAGATCGGCCCTGTGAAGGACTTGGGAATATTCGTAGATAAAAAACTAGGTATGAGTCAGCAATGGGTGCTTGCCACGCAAAAATCCAGTTGTATTCTTGGCTGCATCGAAAGAAGTGTGGCCAGCAGGTTGAGAAAGTGATTCTCCCCCTCTACTCGGCTCTCGTGGAGTACTGTGTCCAGCTCTGTGGTCCCTAGCACAAGAAGGACATGGACCTATTAAGAGTGGGTCCAGAGGAGTGCTGCAAGAGTGATGAAAGGACTGTAACACCTCTCCTGTGAAGAAAGGCTGAGAGCATTGTTTTTTTTCATCCTGGAGAAGAGAAGATGCTGGGGAGACCTTATAGCAGCCTTTCAACATATAAAGGCAATCATAAAAAAGATAGAGACTTTTTACCAGGGCCTGCAGAGACAGGACAAGGGGAAACGGTTTTAAACTGAAAGAGGGTAGGTTTAGATTGGGTGTCAGGAAGAAATTCTTTCTGCGAGGGTGGTGAGACACTGGGACAAAAGAGCTGTGGATGCCCCATCCCTGAATTATTGGACGAGGCATTGCGCCAGCACATCTAGTGGAGGCTGTCCCTGCTTGGGGCAGGGGAGTTGGAACCAGATAATCTCTAAAGGTTCCTTCCAACCCAAACCATTCTATGATTCTGTATTGCTGGGGCAACCCAAATTAATGCTTTGACTGTATTCTACAGTGTCCATTTACTCCATTGTGTCTGGTGTAGATGTCAGTAAGAACGAACTTGAACAGCTAAATTCTTAGCGTAAATTAAATAACTGGAATAGCTTGTTTAGTCACTGCTCTAAGACCAAGTCGGTACTATGTAATCTTGCACGTGAAACACTGCACAATTCCAAGCTGACATTAAAAGTTTAGATATGTTCATTCTAACCAAGTCATAAACCCCTCATCTCATTGCTGTGATTAATCTCTGATTTAAGTTGAAGATGAAACAATGCTTAGATGAAAAATCTGCCTCTGCAAATAAATTTATTGTTTTTCTGGAGAATGTGTCTTGTTAGGGTGGTACATTTCATTTATGAAACAGGAGAGATAAGTCTAACTGTTAAACTTTTTTTCAGATATTTTTATTGAAAGTAGATAAAATGGCGACATTAATTCACACTTTAGCAGATCATAGTGATGATGTCAACTGCTGTGCCTTCTCATCATCGTGCTTGGCTACTTGTTCCTTGGACAAAACAATTCGCGTTTATTCTTTAAACAACTTTGCTGAACTTCCGTACTCGCCTTTAAAAGGTCATACGTATGCTGTCCACTGCTGCTGCTTCTCTCCATCAGGACGCCTTTTAGCTTCATGTTCAACAGATGGCACTACCATGGTCTGGGACTCTCACGATGGTCGGATGCTGGCAGTGCTAGAGCAGCCCAGCAGCAGTCCTGTTAGAGTCTGCCGATTTTCTCCGGAGTCCACATACCTAGTGTCGGGGGCAGCGGATGGGAGTGTAGTTCTTTGGAACATGCAGTCATTGAAACTTTACAGGTGAGTGCCACATATTTTTCAACAGCTTTGTTTACAATGACAGGAATATAATTTAAGCAGCATGCTGTACTGTGTACAAGACTTGCGGACTTACACCACTGATTGATATCATGAAGAAACAGGAATAGGATTTAGAAGACCAAAAGATTATCAATAGGAGAGGGAGAAGAGCGAGGTTGTGGGGTTTTTTTAAGTTAAAATAATGCAAACTCAAGAAGCTTCAACTTTTAATGTTATCTTCCATCTAAATCCTATTTTTTTAAGTTCATGAAAGTGTTTTCATTGATTTAACATGAAATCAGGATGTGTTGCGTACTGTATGCATCTAGTTTCTAAACAATAGGTTAACAAACTATGATGCGTAATACACAGTTAGTGGAGCCTGGCTCTGCTGTGTGCCTTATACTGCATCACACATAATTGTTTTTAATTAAGTATTTAATTACAAGAATATTTGGAATTCAGGAAGGACTTAGAAGCTTGATAGTAATCCGAAGAGTTTGGAAACTGTTGGCATATCCTCAGTAATGGTTGCAGAAAGGAGTATTGGAGCTGAGTTAAGTATGACACATCAACATTTCACATGGATTTCTAATAATCATTTGAAACAAACCAGACGAGCATTTTTAGTGATGTTGCACAGTTAAAGGCACAAACCTTAGGGTGATCCTCAAAGTCCATCTCTACATCTATATTTCAGTAAAGTCTTCAGGTCAGTTGTTTTAATCTGTTCTTAGGCAAGACATTATTTAGGTTTTCGAGCAGCAATTGCACAACATCTTTCTAAACTTAGAAGAATTTGAGAGAATTGATGAGATGTTTCAGTCAGAATGAGGGAGCAGCTGCTTCTGAAAGCCAAACTTGTTTGATTTTGGTAATCCCTGTCAAGCATGTTATTGCTTTGGTGGCCTGTCTGTCTTTGCCTTCCACAGCAGTGATTTAGGTGGGAACTGTAAAATTTTTCAAAATGATTGATTATAGTCATCTGAAATGATGTAAGTCTGGAAACCTGTCCATAAATAGAATTCTAATAGATTTTTTTGCCACCTTGTTGTTTGTAATGCATGCCTGAACACTGAAATGGTTGTTATATTTTCAGAGAATAAAGAGGTATCGATAGTGTATTGTTTCTTAGTTTTCTCTTTAGGAACAACTGAGAATGTCAATTGTTAGTATTCTGAAGTCCAAGGGTTTATCTATTTTTAGGTATTACTAGTGAAGTTGGTTTTTTTTAAATTCAGAATACTTGTTACTGACAGGGGAAACCCCAGAAATACTAAAAAGTAGTTTCTTACAGGCATAGCTATTAATATATGTAGTGATGCATGTTTTAGACTGTCGTGGTTTAACCATCTGGCCACTAAGATAACCACACAGCTGTTTGCTCACTCTCCCACTCCCAGTGGGATGGGGGAGAGAACTGAAAATGGAGAAAAAAAAAAAGAGAAAAAAAAAGAGTAAAAGTCATGGTTTGAAATAAAGACAGTTTAATAGGACAGAAAAGGAAGATGGTAATAACAATAGAATAAACAAAACAAGTGTTGAACAGCACAATTTTTCCCTACCCAAAGTCAATGCTCAGCAAGACCCTGAGCTGCCCTGCCTCCTGGCCAGCTACCCCAGTTACATACGGAGCGTGACTATGGCATGGATCATCCCTGTGGGCAGCTGGGGTCAGCTGTCCTGGCTGTGCCCCCTCCCAGCTCCTTGGGTGCCCCCCACCTTCTCGCTGGCAGGCCGGTATGAGCAGCTGAAAGTCCATGGCTGCTTGGCAACAACTAGAACATCAGCGTGTTATCAACAATATCCTCATCCTAAACCCAAAGCACGGCACGAACCAGCTGCTAGGAAGAAAATTAACTCTATCCCTGTCAAAACCAGGACATAGACTTACATCCTTAATTTCCTCCAGGTTGAATGGTGGATGTACAATAACTATGTAGAAACTATATTGTTGTTTTAAGCAGCAATTATTCTATTTGGTGTTTCCATTGTAAAGAAACAAAAAAGAACTTGAACATTCCAATCCTGTCCCCTTCACACTTAAAAGTTCATTTCAAAGTTTTAACATGCCAACAGTAGTCAGCTTAATTTTCCTTGTATATATTTTGGGACTTGGTTTTTTTTCCTTATTATTGTTGTTTGTAATTGCAGATAGAAAAGTGCACCTGCCCCATTTTCTTAACACTGAGGTCAAATTACTTAGAAATTATCAAGGTACTTAAAAATTATGTCAGAGGATTTTAGTGAAGCATCTAATGTCAGTCTGTGGTCCTGTTTCTTTTGCAACAGTTGATTGTGTTAATGCTAAAAAAGAGAACAGCTTGTATCACAGTATTATGTCACTTGGCTAAATAAACAGATGGTAATTAAAACAAAGGTATCCAGTTATCCTGATAAGGTATCAGCTCAGCTGTTGTAATTGGCTGTTCAAATTGCTAAGTAAGATGGCTATTTAAGTAATCTCTATGATGGATGTGAACAACATGAAAGCAAGTTAATCTATGTCTATTTCTTAGTGTTCTCTGTTTCTTCATTAGTTATGATACTCATAACATCTGGCCTGAAAATTTTAAATGCATACTCTGAACATGTGCAGCACTATTTATTTTACTGTTACATTTTCAGAGCAGGTTCTGCAGCCTTTTGTGTGAAAGAAGGAAAGTTTTAAAAGCTGCACTAAGGAAAAAGAATTGTACGTATGAAAATGGAAGGCACTGTAGTGTATCTGATAGTATTCTTAATGATAGAATTAAGGGAGTCAATGCTTTTTTGAAGGTTCTAGGTCTGATTAGAGACTCTGAGGAAAGTTTATTGACTTGTTGCCTCTGGCATTAAGTTTGACAACTCTGGCAGTAAATACAATTTCTATCAGCAAAAGAGAATGAGCAGCTGTTCTACAAAATACAATGACAGAGTAAGTAAGATGGGGCTCTGCACAACCTGGTCTGCTGGAGGGTGTCCCTGCCCATGGCAGGGGGGTTGGAACTAGGTGATCTTTGAGGAACTACCCAAACCATTCTGTGATTCTATGAAGACTGGCATTTCTTGCTGTATGACCATTGCTTATGGCTGTGATTTTTTTCTTACACTTAAAGATTCAACTATGTATGCTGGGCTGGTCCTAGTGTCCATTAAAAGGAGTGAGACACTTTCAGTTAACTGTAGGTTACTGTCCGATGACCTAAAGGAGGTTAGGGTGACTCCGCTTACTTCTGAGGATTGACCACAATTCCGTATCTGCTAGGATTTTTCTTTTAAGATCAATTACAAAGTGCTTTGGTTGACTTAGTTAAAAATAGAAATATTTCATATTGCTTTCTCTTGTGTATGAGTAGTCCAAAATTAACTCTGTATCATATATCACAAAGTATTCTACTCAGTTGCAGCTTATAATACAAGTTAGTAGGTGTTCTGTTTTATGTTTAAAAACAGAGCAAAGAAATTTTGGGAGTTTTTCCCCCCCGTCCCCCCCGCTCCCGTTTTGTGTACATGTAAATCTGTGTTGTGATAGTTGTGTATTTATCTTTGACTTTTATAATTTATCCTGCCATAGAATTGTAACAGTGCATAATGCCTTTCAAGTGTTAAGTCCATGCAGACTTTGAGAATTATTTTATCACTCAGTTAAAATTATTGCCTTGTGGTGCCATCTCACATTTTCCCTCCTGCAGTCAAAGAGCAGGTCCTGGTTCCTGCAGCTGTGCTGGTTTTGCATCTCATTCCACAGCTGATTGGAACTTGGTAACAGAAAGGCGAGCAACTCCTAAGTGCAACACTTAGAACAGTTCGGCTTATTGTATCAGACTGCATTTCAGAGATCACTTCTTCGGAACATTACTTACTCTGAATGGAAATCCTGTGTGCTCTTGCTTTTCAGATCTGGGAATGTTAAAGATGGTTCTTTGGTGGCCTGTGCGTTTTCTCCTGATGGAAATTTCTTTGTGACTGGATCATCGTGTGGTGATTTAACCGTTTGGGATGACAAATTGAGATGCTTGTATAATGAAAAAGCACATGATCTTGGCGTTACCTGCTGTGATATTTCTTCACAGCCAATTTCTGGTTAGTTACCTGACTCGTCAAAAGAGGAACATGGAAAAAAGTTCTTTTATTTTTCTCTAGCTCTTGTTTTCATATTCATTTTGTCATCAGTGCACAAGATAGAAATGACATTGGGAAGAGCTGATGGTTTAAAATGTTCTGAATATTCTTAAGTAAAAATTGTGGTGAAGTTGATGACAAGGAATGTACTATGTCAACAAACAAGGTGATTTGCATGCTTGTGGTAGCTTTCCATAGCTAATTATCCTGCCAGGGTTTTGAAAAATGTTTGGGCAGTGTCTGTAAGTGAAACCTATCTCCTGGGGCGAACAAGGGTGTTAGAAAATGCAGGGCTTGATTACCATTCCCACTTGACTTTTTCATACTTTGGTTCCCCAAGAAGCAGGACTAGATTAAAGCAGTGCAGAGAACTGTAAACCTCATTAGCTGAATGCTTGAGCTGTGGGATGTGAGTAGACAGACTGTTTTCCTACACCTGACTTTCTCAACTGGAGGAATTTGTGGGCGCAGACTCTCGTGTCCCACTGAGATGGGGTGCTGTTCAAATGCCTTACAGCGGTTTTAGCTGACCTCACAGTATAAGTTGTATTTCAGTTTTGTCATTGTGTGATTCTTCACAGTTGTGATGGGCAAGAACTTAGTTTTTTGAGAATGAAGTCTGACATTCTTGTATATTTTTGGGTATTGAGATCAAAACCAAAGCATGCATAGTGTAGGCCTTTCTCAGGACTGCACTGCATATTATGTTCAGTTTCCATTCATTTCACATTTGTAAGGCTTTCTGTGGAACTAAAATAATTAGAACCTAGATTTCTCTATATACAAAACCATGTATACTAAAAATTGCGTATTTAAACTTCCAGCTATCTCAGGGAAAGCTTTTCACTTTTGTGTACAGACTCATATTGCTGTGGCTTAACCCCAGTGAGCGGCTCAGTCCCATGCAGCTGCTCGCTCGCTCCCCCCCGCAGCAGGAGGAGGAGATAATCGAAGGGCAAAAGCGCAAAAACTTTTGGGTTTGAGATACAGACAGTTTAACAGGTAAAGCGAAAGCTGCACACACAGGCAAAGCAAGGCAAGGAATTCATTCCCCACTCCCCATGGCAGACAGGTGCTCAGCCGTCCCCAGGACAGCAGGGCTCCGTCACGCATAACGGTGGCTTGGGAAGATGAACGCCATCACTGCAAATGCCATGTCCTCCCTTCCTCCCCTGGCTTTTATTGCTGAGCACGACGCCATACGGTATGGGATAACCTTTTGGTCAGTGGGGTCAGCTGCCCCGGCTGCGTCCCCCCCAGCTCCTTGTGCACCCCCAGCCTGCTCGCTGGCGGGGCAGGGGGAGCGGCAGAAAAGGCCTTGAGGCTGTGCAAGCGCTGCTCAGCGGTAACTAACACATCCCCGTGTTAGTTGTGACTCTCTTGGTCGCAAATCCAAAATACAGCGCAGTAGGAGCTACTATCCCTGCCAAAACCAGTACAATTATGTCACAACTCAGACTTTTTGTATAATTGTGTGGGAATACTGAAGACTTGCATGTCTAAGCTTACATAGCTTATATAGTGGGAAGAAACGTTTGCACAAACAAGAACAACTTCTATTTGAAATATCCTGGTAGAAGTTAATTGCGCTACAGGGAAGTGTCATAACCAAACAACCAAATACTGGAAATTTTGGAATATTTTTAAGAGTCTGAAAAGCTGAAAGGTTAATTTCTATAAATTTTTGTCAGGTAGAAGTGTTTAATAAAGAGTTAGAACTTCACATAGTTATCTCCTTTTGATGGAGGTTGGGAAATTGGGCTGAAGCCTTATTGTCAGATGTAGGAAGTAATGATGTAACTTGTCTCAACAACCTTGTAGATACACTTCTGTGCTTTCCAGATCTATTATGGAGACAGTAGTCTCCATAAAGATACTTAGGCTTCTGTTTTCAGAGCGCATGAGCTGCTCTTTCAAAGGTACCAGAAATTATAACTGAGCAGCTACTTGCATCTTTCAGTGTGCACAGCAATAAGTACTGCTGTGTACCACCTTGTCTAAGAAGCTGGTACAGAGCAGGAAGAAAGCAGGACAGAAGCAGGAGAAAACTGTGGAAGTAGAATGTGAGCACAGACAGTGACTGACAATACCAAATCAAAATCGCATGTGTGTCCCCTGAAAGGTGTAGGGACAGCATTGAATTAATCTGTCACAATAGAAGAGGGACTGATCTTTAATTAACACCTCTAGATCTTTCTTCTTGAAAATACTACCCAAAAGACTCCATCGTGAACTGAGTTGAGGACAAAGGAACATGCTGAAGCTAAAACAGATGAGAGTGTAATTTCCACTCAACATTTCCTGTTGAGATTATTCTCTTTGTTTAAAAAAGTATGTTACCAACCCTTCTGCCAGGATAGAGAGAAATAGGCAAGAAAGCAAGTATTTCCTGCACTGGATTTTTGTAGCTGATTTTTGATAATTCTTAATTTTATTTAAGCCATATGTTACTAAAAGACAACATTTTTTCCTTTATGTGTGGCGTTGTTTAATCAGCAAGGATTGAAACTTTCAAGTCTATTGGCAGATTTAACGTAGTACAAAATCCATACAAGTAGTGCTTATCCGGTACAATTAAAGATGGTTTTAGATTGAGACTCTCTTTACCTGCTGAAGTCAGAGCAAAGTTAGAATAGAGTTTCTCATGGGTTCTTTGTGCTTAAGACTATTTGTAACAGATGATTCTCCTACCTTTGAAGTTGATTCAGTCACAGTTGCATAGAAGCTCATCAGAGCAGTTGTGATGCTGTGCAGGCTTTCCCATCTGCCTGCAAAGTTTCAGTGCTGCCCTCCTCCTGGATAAGTAAACTTTGGTGAAATTACCTAGCGATACTGGTAAAAAATTGGCAGATCTTGCTAAAATTTTCTAATGAACCTCAGTGGAAGGTAGTGTAGTCCTCCTCCAAGTTATCCCAAAGAGCTCTGTGTGTCCAACACTGTAATACCCCATTAACAAGTTGGTAACTTGTAAAATAGTGTCAAAGTCTGTCCTTCATGACAGAATTCTCACCCAGCCCAAGGCTCCAAGTAACATGTTGTTAGTTACCAAGAAGCATGTGTTCTTACAACATGATGGCTAATGTGTGCTACTCATCTCTCTGTAAGATCCAAATCTTAACGCTGTAAAATCCTTGCAAAAATGATGTACTTTGGTGCTTTAATATCAGTTTGATAGATTTGAGATTAAGTCCTAGGATCTGCCACAGTCATAGTAGCTCTGATTGTTCCTATGAACTGTATACTGGGATTTTATTGTGATAACCATACGAAATATGCTTTATGTGGTGGAAATATGGAGATAGAAATCTGTGGAGTTATTTCATAAGACACCTGACAGTATGTATTTTGACGTTTCTGGTAACGTCTTTCTTGTGGTGAGGGGCCCAAAACAGCACTCGAGGTGCGGCCTCACCAGGGCTGAGTACAGGGGGACGATCACCTCCCTGCTCCTGCTGGCCACACTATTCCTGATACAGGCCAGGATGCCGTTGGCCTTCTTGGCCACCTGGGCACACTGCCGGCTCATGTCCAGGTGAGCATCAGTCAACACCCCCAGGTCCTTTTCCTCCGCACAGCTTTCCAGCCACCCCGCCCCCAGCCTGTAGCGCTGCCTGGGGTTGTTGTGGCCAAAGTGCAGGACCCGGCACTTTGCCACATTGAACCTCATCCCGTTGGCATCTGCCCGTCGATCCAACAACCGACCAGTCCCAACCCCAACCCAGTATTTCATCTTTAATGAAGTATTTCTTGAGTGGTTGGCTGGACTGCAGTCATGAAACATGACTTATTTCATAAAAAATGAGAAGTTAAACATTTAAACATTTAAAATTATGAAAATAGCCTGTCAGATGCTGCCAAATTTTGTACATGCGTATGTGGCTAAGTTTGAGACCTACCGAATGGTAGAAGAAATGAATATAATTCCATAATTTCAGTTAAAAGTCTCTGTAGATAGAGGAATCAAACATTTACCATCAAAAAAACTTAAAAAATGAGCCCAGTTCTGGTCTTTATCTACTTGTTCAGGAAACAGTGTTACCTATTTCTTACTTCTTACTTCTAAATGGTTTTAGAGCTTCTGCAATTATTTTTATTAACAATTTTAAAAGTAGTACTGAGATTAAGGATATTTACCAAATTCCAGTGTAAGAATGCGGATGTTGTATACTGATAAGCTGTTATTTTCAGTGCTTCTGATTCTCATTAATATATTTGAATTTTATCAGATGGTGAACATGGATTCAGATACTTCCAGATGGCTTCTTGTGGTCAAGATAATCGGATCAAACTCTGGCTTATTTTATTTGCACATTTCTTAGGTGTGTATAGTGATTTTTTTTTTTCATATTCCAGTATCTTAAGTTTTTAGTGACAATTTACATCTAAGATCACATTTATACTGTGTCATGGATTCAGAGTCAAACTAACTACAAGTTGAAAGTTTTCGTTTAGCAGGAGAGCAGCTAAGGCATGCAGCATTTTGTGACACTGGGCCCAGCAGATTTTTCTTAGTGATCTCTTTATCAATAAGTGTAAAAGTAAAGGTTTCAAAAAATTCAAACGTAATGTTATGATAAACACTTGGTTTTAATTACCATTTTTATCTTTTGGTAGCCAGTAACATTTCTATTGTGGCCTTTGAGCAGGTTGATAGATTGAAACCTCTTCATCTACCAGGCCAGGGATAGGTTTTCTTTCAATTTTCAGTACGTCTTGGCCTTTGAACAAGAGCTGGAGAAATGAAAACAGTGCTGGCTCCTGCTGAAACTGCGATGTAGATGTGTGACTGCTATGTAGAGACTAGGCAGATGGCCAAAAATATCTTCAGTGAGTAATTTTTTGTGATCTCTTTTATATAGAATTCTGTAAGGATTAATACTGTGTACAGATACACATTTCATTGCCTAAAACACTGTTAGACATGCTATGACTAGAAAGTGAGGAAGTCAGAGGTGTTAAAATTATCTCTATGATCTTTGATCCCCTTTTTCATAGACAATATGTCACAGAGTCAGATCTTTGGTGCAGCATTACGCATCTAAAAGCAGCTTGTCTTATACCTTGTCAAATGTGTCCATATGTAATTTGTTTTTGTATTTTTAGGTGTTGAATTAAAATGTAAATACACACTGAATGGACATTCTGCCCCGGTTCTGGCTTGTGCCTTTTCTTATGATGGGCAGATGTTAGTTTCAGGGTAAGCAGTGTCTTGTTTAAATTTCATGCAGATGGCTGTCCAAGTTCTCACTTCAGTGTTGTAAAACAGAAAGTTCAAAAGAGTTGGAGATTTCAAATTCTATTTCCAATAGTTGAGGAATAGTTCTGTGACGTCCAGAACTATTGAAGTGTCTTCCCAATTGTTCTGTGTCTTGTGGGTGATTGAGATGGAAATCTAGGATGTTGCTAGCTGTGTTCTCTTGAGTGTGGTAATGAGATTCATGATTTCCTGGTTTGGGGGCATTTGTGTGGCCTTTCATGTGGATACTCTAGCATTTATAAAATGCAAATCTACATTACAATTTTACCATTTCTTTGAGACACCATTTCGGATTTCCTTCTTACGCACAGTCAGGAACTTTTTAGAAAATTAAATATCTTAAGATTTTTTTCTTTGATAGTTTTGGTTGAAATGAAAAATTTCTTCACTGATCCACACCCAGAGTATGGCAATATAAGCCTTTTTTAAAAAAAAAATTGAGATAAATGTAGACCTGTGTTTTTGATGTGAGCCCTGAGCAGGATAATGGTTAAGACCCAAATTAATCATGAAGTATCAGTTAGAGACTAGTAGTAGTATTAGTTTCTGTTTGAGGGTGATAAGGGAGTTGCCAGTGTCATTGCAAGGTCACTCTATTATCTCTGAAAGACCCAGGGGGTGGAGGTGATGGCAAGATCCCTGATGACTGGAAAGATGCAAATGTCACACAGAACTCCAAGAAGGGCAAGGTGGAGGATCCAGGGAGCTACAGGCCAGTCTGGGAGAACATTACGGAGCAAATCCCTCCAGTGGGCTTGGAAGCTGATGTGATCAGCAACACCAGGATAAACTGGCAGCTGGTTACTGGTGGCTTTCCTCAGGGATCAGGCTATTGAAAGAGGAAATTATAAATAAGGTAGATGTAATCATTTATGTTTTTATGAATATTAATGACTATGCTTTTATTCTGCACTTCAAGTGGCAACTTGAAATAACAAACACAAGTTTTCAACTCTAAATTTTAATTGTCTTTTTTAAGAAGACTTTCTAAACTGAAATGGAAAAACTGATGTCTTGCAAAGGAAAAGACTACAATAGCCAGCAAATAAACTTAAAACCCCGGGAGACAATAGCTTGCTTTGACATTTTGCTTTGTATTCTTTTTATGGGTGTCTCTTTCAGTATTTGAAGATCATTACACATGTTTGTGATCTAGAGTTATTTTATTTTCCATTAGACATACGGATTATTGTTTTTGCTTGTATTGTTGTGAAATGTCTATCCCATAAAGTCTTTCAGGAAACACTACTGTCATGGTAAATAACTATGCAATTTGTATTTCATGAAATACTTTATATATTGATTGCCTTGCACCGCTATATTTTATGTATTGCAGTGCACTACTTCCTCTAGCTTGCTTTGCAAATGAAAAAAATTCAAAAATAAATAGAAATGCTAAGAATAGATCATGGATAGCCAGATTCTGTGCATCAGCTTTACAGATACTGCTTCTGAAGACATAAAGTAGGCACAGACAGCGGGGAGCAGTGGGAGCGAGAGCCTGATTGCATAAGGACTGTGCAAATCCTCAACATCAGAAATTCCCATGAAAGTGTAGAATTTTTGTATTTAACTAGTTTTTTACATCATGCTAGAAGTACAGCTAATCAGTGTTGGTTTAATGTGGGCATGATGGAGTGGGTTCAGATATCTAAGCTTCTCATAAAGTGGTGTTAAATAAAGCTCTTATTTTGTTTGTGGAAAAGTGGGGGGTTTTTTTTCCTCTTAATTAAAAATAGTTTCCTTTTTCATCTCTGCATCATTTTAATGTCAATATGTTTTGTTTTTTTTTAAAAGATCTGTGGACAAGTGTGTCATAATATACGAAACTGTAAGTATAGCACAGTGCAAGGTCATTCATTGGACTGTTAAGTATCAGCATTGCTTCTGCAGTCTCTTATCAATATAAATGCAAAAATATATTCCGTGCATTTGGGGGATGAGGGAGGAGTTTGAGAAAAAACGGCTCTTTAGAATTGATCGGTCTTTCTCACGTTTTTATTTACATTTCTTTGAGGGGGTTATTTGATTTCTCTACAATAGAGTAGTAATCAATGAATTCCATAGTTAAATATTATCTTCATATTGAAATAGGATTTTTTTGTTATCATAAATTTATCTTAGCTTCCAAAGAAAGGAAGACTGTAGCTTTTGACATAAAACTGGGAATGGTCATCATATCAATTCATTAGGTAACTATATATGAAGTGCACGTAAAATAGAAGCATAATAAAGAATTCAGGAAAATTTCATGTTAAATACGTCTTTTCTTTAAAGCATTGTTTAGGTATTTTATGTAATACTGTTATTACATTCTTCATGGTTCCCCTGTAAGTGGTATTTACTGTTAGTACTTTTTAGTATTAAAAATAATAATAATTTTGCTGAAAATGAAGGATGAACAAATGTTAGGCTTCTCTAGCTTGCTCTGCACCTACTCTTGTCCTGATACAATTTTTCAATTAGTATTAAGGTGTTTCACCAAAATCACTAATTTGATACCTTTGCAATTTTTGGCCCAATTCTTTTAGTAGTTTGAAGCTTAGACAGGTATGTAAGAAGTCCCCTAGATTTTTGGAACCCCAGAAAATTGAAAGATGTAGAAAACCACAGCATAAGTATTTCTTACTGCTATTTGCCAGCTTTTGTGGCCTTAGGTTTTTACCAAATGAGATAATAACTTTTATACCTGTTGAGGAGAACTGGGGACAATAAACCTTCATGGGAGGGAGAGAGATTTCAGCCTAAAACAGGGTACTTTCCTCATGGTGGACAGCTCAAAACACTAAGTGCTGACTGATCAATTAGTAATTCAAAATAACTTTGCTCTTCACCTTTCCAGTCTGCCTGTACCTGTCAAAGAAACAGTATCTCTCATAAGAATGAACATCTTTCAAATAAGTGAAAACCTTGGAAATTCAGGAATTTGGTTTTTAGTAGCATCTGGTGCCCGAACAGGAGAAGCACAGGTGTGATTAATTACTGGCCCAGCTGAAGGGCTGTAGCGTGAAGTCTGTTTGAGTATCGGTTGCCTCCTCACTTTTAGCCATTTCAAGTCCTAGATATGTAGAAGAAATGTGTTTATCCACAAAAGCCACTAGCCAACCTTGGTGTAATTAATTCAGTTGGTATTTCTGGCATTGTTACGGTGACAGTTCCGTGCTGGCTGACTGCTGAGGGACAGCAGTGTTCCAGTGAATTGAATAGGGAGTCTCAAGCAGGAAATTCAAGCTGCATTTCTGACACTGCTGCTGATCAGCTTTGGCACAGTTGTATAACTTTGGTCATCTTCCAAGAAGCAATATTATTCCTTATTTTGAAAGAAAGTATATAAATGAATGAATGTTATTTTTATCCTCTAAGATTTAAAATCACAAATACTCTTTTACAGAACACTGGCAATACCCTTCATACTTTGTCCCAACATACCAGGTAAGAATTCAGTATGATTATTCTGTTTTACTGTTACTAAATAAAAGAAATCCAATCCTTTTCTTGTGACTTTTCACATATTTAATTTCATTTGTAGATATGTTACAACTTGTGCTTTTGCACCATATAGTCCCTTACTTGCCACAGGTTCAATGGATAAAACTGTGAACATATGGCAGTGTGACCTTAAGCAACCCTGTGCAGGTTAGTGTGTGAAGTATTTGTAATCTATCCTTTATATTTAAAGGACACTATTGTTGAACACTGAAGTGAACACTGCATTCTGAAGATGCAAACCCCACACTTTTTCTTACATGTAGTTAGTTTGTAACCTCGGGATTATGTGCATATTATTTATCTTTCCTCTCAATTTATCTTATTAATGTCCTACAGAGGTATTATCTTTTTGTTTTTAAAGAAAAGACATACTAGTAGTATTATCATTTTATTTATTTAATCTTCTTTTCTGATACTCACCATTTCTTACTCTCTGGACAGCATTTAAGAGATTAATATTATTCCCAGAGCACCGGAAGACTTTTTGAACAAGTTATCATTGGTTAGGAGTTACACAAAAAATATGCTAATCACAAGCATAAGTGTCAACAAGAAATACAGCTCACCAGTTATTATAGGTGAAAAAAACAGGATAATTAATGTTACAAAATGTATCAGCACCTGAATTATGTGGAACAAAGGTAGAGAGATCTTTGTTCGAAGCACAAGAGTAAGTCTGGACTTTGGTCTGCTTTTGTAAGGAGGTATGAGACTTGGTTTCAATGTCTGCTGACACTTTAAATTTGACAGAAGTGTAGGCATCTGAGAGATTAAACTCCTCTGAACTTTGAAAATTGATAGGTAAAAGACAAACCCAAATTATTGCCCCCACGGAAGTAATGTCAAATAGCCTTTTCTTTTATTAGATGTTGGGGACTGTATAGCACTGAGAACACCTGAAAGACAGCATTCACTACTGCCGTCGTTCATAGAACTGGGATTTTTTTCTCATTGTTTTTTATTTTTTGGGGGCAGGAGGGTGAAAGTGTTTGGGCTTTTGTTTTTTAACTTTCTTTTATCATTCCTTTCCAAAGGAAATACTGTAGAAAATGAATCTAAGGTGGCTGTTGAGGACTGGTCAGAGGATGATGTTTCAGCCTGGCTTCGTGCACAAGACTTAGCAGACTTTGTTGGGCTCTTCAAAATGAATAACATTGATGGCAAGGAACTACTCAATCTTACTAAAGAAAGTCTGACTAATGAATTAAAAATTGGTAAGAGTACAGAAATACAACTAGTTTTCAGTCTTTAGAGTATGTGTTAAATGTTGGAATGAAAGCAAGTTAGGAGTTCTATACATGAATTTTTTTCCCTGAAATGCATTTTTGTGTCATTACCAGGGCTGATAAAAACCCTTAAAGTCACATTATCCACAATACTCCTTTTTGGGGTGTTTGCTTATACCTAGAGACATAAAATGCACTTCTACCAACAATGGCATGTTAAGTGGTCTTACCTACTTTTGTTTCTGTTTTCCTTTTTAGATCATATATCATTAGGCTGTAGAAAAGAAACGTCAGCTTTTGTGTATACTTAAAGATTCTAAATTTGGTAAATAGGGTACTCGATAATCAGGCTGCAAAAGTGTCACGTTTATAATAACTGCATATATGAACCAGCATATATGCAATGTGAAGCAATGAGTTCCACTTCAATGATTATATGAAAGAAGTTTTTAAAACAAAATAATGAAATATACTACACAGTCACCAAATGAAATCATTCAAATCATTCAGTTCTGAAGTAGTAAATGCTTGTGATTCTGCTTTTACATACCATTCTACAACTGTAACTGATACAGAATAGAAATTACAGATTCACAGATTGGTCGCGATTGGAAGGGACCTCTAGAGATCATCTGGTCCAACCCCCTGCCAGAGCAGAATCACCCAGAGCAGGGTGCACAGGATCGCATTGACGTGGGTTTTGAGTATCTCCAGGGAAGGAGACTCCACAACCTCCCTGGGCATGATATTTTTGACTTGAAGAATTGGTCTCTGTCTGCCGTGGCTTGAGCACTTACAAAATAGGAAAATACTATCTACCTAAAACTTACATGCTTTTTAGTGTTAGTCAAATTCCACTTTAACTAAATTTTACAAGTCTATCACTATACAAATACTTGAATGAGTATATCCTTTCTCTCCTTGATAACCTGTTTTCTTTGCTCTAAAAATGCAACATTTACCAGTTCCATAAGATCTTGCAAAGCACTCTTGAGGTTGTTTTGTTGGTTTTTTTACAGTCTTTGCAAAGGGAAGTTCTTTCGACCATTTTACCTGATGATTGATAGGATAGGAGCTTTTTCATCCATTTTTTTATTAGCTGCTTATTTCTTTTCCTGTTAGTCTTTGCTTCAGCTCTCATTTGCATTTAATAAAAAGGGTATCCTCATGCCTTTGAAGGGGTTTAATCTAAGAGAAAGCGATCAGCAAGTGGTTCACATAACATGTCATTAGCTTCTGTGATTGTTTTTGACAGCATTTTGAAAGAATGCTTTATTACCATGCAAATGGAACTATCCTCTTCCAACCTAATCATATAATAACACTGTAATATATAATATAATAAACTCTGTAAGATGCTGAGCAAAAGTAAGGTGGCCATTATATATATTCTGGCTGAAAATCTTGTGTACGTTCAGCAAAGTTCAGGATTTCTTGTTCTTACAGACATAATAACACATTCATTGCAATTCTGTGATGCATCTGTCTCAGAAAAAAAGGAATACGCATCATCTTAAATTCAGGATAGAAGGTGGCAGGATATTGTTCCATGCTTGCATACTCTCTTTCATATCAGGCTACCTGTCTTACTGTAAGGTGAAACTTGACTTCAGTTTGCAGAGGGTGGGCAGGAGGTAGACTAGGTCTGATTTTTGGAAAATCACACCTTCAGTTGAGGAGTTAGTGCCATACAAAGTAATTTGTACTGTAATACCACAAATTGTAAAGCAGTTGGAGGCATTCCAAATGCTTTCCCTTCTTCTGCAGGACATTGAGAAGGCTTCTGTTCATGTGAAGCTTTGATTCTGTCCTGATTTAGGTTAGGTATGTAAAGGTAACGGATTGTCTTGAAGGCAGTTCACCCTTTTCCTCACCTACTGCAGGGTGTCCTTAGAACACAAAACAAGGATGAATACACATAAACCGAATTTTGAAATCTCTGATCAGGTTGACTTTGTCTTCCCTTCATCAGCAATCAAAAGATGTGGGTTTGGTTTTTTTTTTTCCTCTTTTGGTTTTAAGGTTTCATTCTAGGTGCATTCGAAAAGTTAAATGGGAAAGAACTTAGTCGTACATCTTTATCCAGTAACTCTGGATGTGAGAATGAGCTTGAAAACCTTTTGGAGCAGAATTTGAATCACTTGTGATTCACCATGCCTTACATGTATACTGAAGTAGGAGTAAACTTCGAGGGCATTGCTCAGTATCGATTCAACAGATGATTGCACGTGCAGTGCCTATATCACAAAATCTTATTTTAGGTGTTCTTTTGTAACTAGTTTTCAAAAGATGATGTGTCATGGATAATTCTTTAATCCCTGACTAGAGATTTAACCAGGAGGTAGTTAATAGGAAGGCATTTGACACCATCTCCCACGGCATCCTGGTGGGCAAGCTGAGGAGGTGTGGCCTGGATGATCAGGTAGTGAGGTGGATTATGCGCTGGCTGGAGGGCAGATGTCAGAGGGTTGTGGTAAATGGGGCCGAATCTAGTTGGAGGCCTGTGACTAGTGGAGCCCCTCAGGGGTCGGTGCTGGGTCCGGTGCTATTCAATATCTTCATCAGCGACCTTGATGAGGGAACAGAGTGTACCCTCAGCAAGTTTGCTGATGAAACTAAACTGGGAGGAGTGGCTGACACACCAGAGGGATGTGCTGCCATTCAGCGGGACCTGGATAGGCTGGAGAGCTGGGCGGGGAGGAACCTGATGAGATTTAACAAGGACAAGTGTAAGGTCTTGCACCTGGGAAA